>VZSF01006476.1:919683-955829 GCA_013398295.1 Chionis minor
CTCCCGCGCTCGGCGGCCGGAGAGAGGCCCCCGCCGGTCGCGGCTGACCCCGCCGGGGAGCGGCCCCCCGGGGGGGCCCTTCTGCGGGCGGGGGCGAGAACCGGCCCCGCATGCGGCCCCGGGCAGCGCCTCAGCCCGGCCTCTCCCCCGGCACCGACCGGCCGCGCGCGGCGTCAAGCGCATCCGAACGCCGCTTCGGCTCCCGCCGGGTGGGGAACGCCCCACCGGCAGCCGGGCCCCCCGGTACGCCGCGATGCTCGTTTTTACCAGGAAGTTCCCAGGAACCTCTGGGAAAAGGGTCTGGGACATATCTCGTCTCACCAGCTCTCAAGCCGATTAAAACGGTATTCTCTTCAAAGGAGGCTTGTAGAGGCGGGCTCCATCCCTCTGGAAGTTCAATTAATTCCTTGAATGCTTTCACCGAGGAGCAGGCTGGTGTATGGGGATAGCCAGCTCTGCCTTTTGAGTACGTGGTAATTTACATTGAATAGCAACGTCGTTGGCAGCTGCTGCCTGAAGGAGGCTTTAAAATTGGAAGCATGCACAGACGCCGCATGAGGTTGGCTGGGAGCTTTCCCACAGAAAACGTCTCACGGCAGAAACGCCGGCAAACTTGGGAACCAGCACTTCCCAAGCGCAGGGGTGCAGGAGGCGCCATCCGCAAGATCCTCTCAGCCTATGTGCAGGCGCTCGCAGAGCGGGCTGCGCTGTATGAAAAGCGGGGGTGCTCACTTACCAGGCGTCAGCAGAGCAGGTATTTCAGCTGTAAGTCACCCGAGAGGACACAACTTGCCGCTTCTGAGCGGGGCCGTCCAGGCTGCTGGCGGTGGTGGCCTCCCGGCAGCTCCAGCCTTAGTCCGGCACGGTGATGGTTGCGATAAGGATGAAGAGGAGGGGTTTTACCGGCCGAGCCCCATCTGCAAGAGACAACGCAAAAAGGAAGCACGTTGTGTGTTTAGACAGAGATGTTATTTGGCTCGAGCCTGCCGAAATTCCTCCTCGAACTATACCAAAGCCTCCCAGGGGGAGGAGAGACTTACGCTGAAGAAAGCTGAAGCGCTGCTCCGTCTTCGCCCCCGCCCCCTCCTCCCCTCCCCAAATCCTGAAAGCCTCTTCTCCGACTGACTCCCAGCTGGAGCCGCAGACACTATTACTATTCCTCCTCCTCCTCCCCTGGGCCGGCGGTTCGCCAAAGGCCGGGGCCTTCCCCCCTCTGCGCCCGCCCCGACAGCCCGGGGCGGGGGGAGCCCCGCAGCGCGGTGGGCAGCGAGCCGCCCCTCTAGCTCCGCCTCCAGGAATTAACAGCTAATTAACAAACCGATTGTCACCTGGGGAAGAAAGAGGGGAGGTGGGGGAGGGGGAGAAGCCAAGCAAGCTGGAAGCCACAGCAGTTATTTCAGGTGCAGGATTCCGCCTTTCCGAGCAGCCTGGCCCCTTCCAGCCGGCTCCAGTGAAAGCCGTGAGGGGGGGGAACTACACACCCCCCCGCGAAGAGCTGCGGCCGGGGGCGAAATGAAGCTTCGCCCTGTACGACCGACCCAGGAGAGAGTCATGGGGCTCCTGGAAAAATCTTCTTGCCACGCTACAGCGCCTATTGGCTCTGACATCTTCTGGCTTTACCTTTCAATTCACTGGAGGTGAATAATAGGCGAATTAAATTTAAAAAAAAAAAAAATCATTAAGGTTGCACAATGAAGAAGTCAGAAGTTACGAAACACCCAGAGATGGGTTATGTGACTTCTGTCCCCTTGCTCGTACGTTTCACAACAGTCTTAAATTCTATGATTCTATGAAATCATGTAGCGCCGGTATTATTTTGTTCTGGCCTTGCTTTATTTCGCAAGGCCTTGCCTTTGTTTAGGACACAGGATGGACTTACTTTCCGACGTGACAGATTTTTGCAGAACAAGATGCTGTGACTATTCACCACAGAGGAACGTAGGAAACCTTGAGGAAATGGATCTTATTCCTGCCTCTGTTCCAGACAGGATGCGTGTGCTGCAGCTGCTTCTTTTGTGCACGAGTCCATGGGCGTGTGCTAATTTCACGCCAGCTAACCTGGGTACTGGTAACAGCCCAGCACGGATTTTTGGGTAGGCTGAAAAATACAGGGGTGAAGAACACGACCGTGCCGTTAGCAGGACTGAGCCACCGGCTCAGAGAGGCCCATTCGAGTTACCAACACGCCTCTGAAGCCGGGTAGGCGTACAGCCTTCCTGTGGTGATACTGTGCGATGGCTTAGAAGTAGTCAAATTTGACTTCAGAGCTGGCTGTAAGTTATGTGCTTGTCCATTTTCTGGGAGTCTTGCACAAGATGTCTAACTCCAGGAAGAGCTGAGCATTCACATTTGCAGGCAAAGGCTGCAGGACATGTAGCGCTGTGAACAGAGGACCTGTTGCTCACAGTGTTATTCCCTTGCATTAGAGGCAGCGTAAGAAACGCAAAGAATTGTATCCAAGATACCTGAATATACCTCTGTCTGGAATAAACTGCAGAATCCCAAATTTTAACTACATTAGTCAAATAATGTAATAATCTACTCTGTAATAATGTCATTTCACTTCAGTATCTTCTGGCAACTGTAACTGTCCGAGACCAGCAACAGAATGAAAGCTAGTGCTCGTTGTCATCCAAATATGCCCAACTAAATTCAAGGATTCGAATGGCAATTTGAACAATTAATATAGTGCAAAAAAAGTTCAGTTCCTAGCTGTTTTCAAAACGATCTATACAAGCTGGAAGTTAATAAATCATCTGCAACACTGATGAATTTATTTGGCAGAAAGCATAAGGAATCACTTTGCTGGGATATATTCTATCGCACACAAATAGCATCAGCAATGATTTGACAACAATGAGTAGCCTTCAAAATGCTTTGGAAAAGGATGACCAGCAGGAGGTCAAATGCATGCTCCTGCAAGCAAAAACAATGCATGTGACCAAAAAGTCAACAGATTTTTTCTTTCTATTTCAGTTCAATATGAACTCTCCTGAGACACAAACCTCTCCCCAAACCAAACATAAAAGCCACAGAAACCTTTAAATGCAAAGCAATGACTAAAATAAATCTAAATGAAATGGAGTCTTATTTAAGTTCCAGGAAAAACTATGTACCTCGTAAGTCACTACTAACCTAAGAAAATGTTGCAGCCAGACTCTGCCCTGACTTGCAAAATCAGAGAAAAACAAAGAGAAAAATTACAGGAAATGGAAGGAAAAAAACTGTTGAACACAGGAAAAGCTAAACTGTGGAGAACATGGAATAAACAGAATGGAAAGTTGCAGCATCATGAAAGTGATTTCCTCCCCAGCAATCCGACAAGCAAGAGGACTGATCAGGCAATGCACCATACAGCCTGTTATACACCTCTGGTCCTAGAATTAAAATGCAACCAAATTGTCCCCCTTTATTAATTACTTTAGGAGATGAACGCATTTCTAGAAATACAGACTGTCACAACATCCCTTCTCTACTAATTTTCTAGCTTTACTACTTAATGTCATAGTCTGACCCTAATCTTAACGCTGCACCACGAGAACAGCCCTGAGTCCCATACGTGCCCAAATCTCTGCTACTGAACTCCAAAACCTGTCTCGGCACAGCTCTGTTTTAGAGAGTTTCTCTCAGTCCCCTTGCCCCAGAGGCTAGGTGACTGCTCTCCACTGCCCTGTCCCCTTAAGCTGTAGTAAGCACCAGTTCTTACTTAGTTCGTTTAGTCACCGATTTCTTCCAGAGACTCTTTGTCAGGAGACAACTTGCTGAAGCCTGTCCCAGGAGCTCTAAAGGATCCAGTTAATTGCTGTAGGACACCTCATCAGAACCAACAGCATTTGTCATGAGCTCACAGCACCTAACCCCCACCTAGTTCGAGGTCACTTTTTCAAGACCAGGTCAACCGAAAAGATATTAGGCTGCTTTCATGGTCCCTAGGGACTGCTTTTTGTGGGAAGTGCACAGAGTGCTTGCTTTCTCCTGCCTGGGCTGTCCAGTGTTCCTGTATTCCGTGTAGGAGAGAGGACACAAGCAAACGAAACATATGCCAGCAAGAAATGTCATGGAGGTAACCCAGGTAGGCTGTGGCAGCCTCCCTGCCAGCCCATTCAATGCAATCTGAAGTGGTGAGCACATTAGGAAGCACCATTTGCCAACCAAAATTAAGCCCTCAAGGCATATATCTATACATAAGAGCATCTGTAAACCCATAAAGAAACACATTATCCAATGGTCACTAAACATCCTTGTGCTCACTAGGCATGCGCAGGGGAAAAAACAGGCCAAAACACACCCACTTGAGAATTGCTAGCACAACAGCAGGAAGGAGAAGGGAAAAGAGTTCGCAAAATTGTGGAATAATGCGCCCTGAGCATCTAGTGGTTTCCACCAGGTCAAGAACAACATTAAACCACAGACTCCTCCTCTCCACTTGTTGCTTTATTTCCATTAAACTATACTGTGATGTGGAACTCAAGTTTCCCATCCCTCCTTCCTTGTTGCCAGTACACCGGCATGACTCCACCTCTACGCGTGCCCAAGGGTAACCCAAACTGGAGCTTCACAGCACTGAAAGCAGCCCTTCCCTCTAGGAAAGAGGGCAAGAGCTGATGCTTCCTCCCCTGGCAGAAGGCTCACCTCTCAAGACCCATCTCTCCCACCCATCTGACAGCGACATGGCAGTCACCTTCCCACCCTGTCTCTCACGGGCACGCAGTGGACTGCTGTTCACAGAGGAAGCCGGCTGTGGCATCTGGCACAGGGGAAGACTGGGAGAAGGAGAGACAGAGGTGAAGTGGCGCACAGGAGGGGGTAACCAGCTGAGAGGTGGCGGGGCGGTGGGAGACCCTCATTTGCAGTCTGCTGCTAGGTCACAGCCCCGCTGCCAAATGCAGACAGGCTCTGAGCTCAGAGAGAACAAGTCCTTGAGCCTGTGGCTCTGGATCCCTACCCACTTGGCCTCGTGTGCTTGGCGGACTGACATTAGCTGCTTTTGGAAGATGAAACACCTGTCCTTTTATAATAGCTCTGTCATTCCTATGGTACCATGCCAGGACACGCTGCTCCCTGTCTCATTTCGAAGGAGAGGCCAGCACATGACATCCCTTTGCCATTTTAAGCACAGCTTAATGTCCAGTTTCTTCCTCTGTGCATTTTATAAAAAAAGACCTCCCTGTTTTTCCCTCTGGTTCCCCATTGTGCAGCCTATCATTCTGGCCTCCAGATGGCCAGTTTCTGTCCTGTGTCCTGCTGGCTTCACCTGTACAGCCAAGACATTATTACAAGTGCTAAGGCAGCTACTGCCATTCTCAGATATATAACCTTTCAACTTCAAACTTCTGGCCCACTTCTTTGTCCAGTGTTAACTGGCCTGGGTTTTTTTACTGGTTTGCAGCAGACAAAAATCTGGGAACAGGTGCGCAGTTTTTCCTCCAGGTACTCTTCAGATTGGGTCTGTGCTTGAAAATTTGATGTAGCAAGACAGGACACGAAACAGCGCTATAAAAGTGATACAAATGGGTATGAATAGACTCCAAAAAGGAGGAGGTTTTGAGGGCTAGGTGAGCCAGTGTAAGTCAGGAATTGTATGCAGCTAGGAGCCTTGTCATGCATGAGCAACAGACTAATTTCAATGAGACACAGACACGGTCTGAGGAGGAGAAGGGTACTTTGCATGTTTCTTACATTTAAGGAGCTCAAGCTGCACTCAAAGTCTCGGATGTAGGTACAATACCTGGGAAAAATTTAAATGCATTTCTTCCCATGACTGATTTATCTACTTACAACTTCTGCCAGGTAATGACTGTTGCTACGGGCCAAACAAGTCACTTGCAACAGATCCTCCACGGCACTCCAGGCTGAACAGAGCAGCCCTACAGCAGAAAAGGCTGGCTTGGTCTCCACAACTCGGGAGAGCAATAGCTCACAGAATGGACTTTTCTTTTTTATTGCTTGGCTCCTATTCCAAATGGGAGCCAGACCCGACCCATGTGAATATGATCAATAGGCCAATATCCGAGACATTCGCAATCTTAGTACAACACTCCCTCTATTTCTGTGTTTAGCCAGTTCATCCAGACAAGTGGAAAACATCAAGTGATCTTTGCAAGTCATTAAAAAATAAGCCACCTGTCATTTAACTCATCATTTAATTCATCATAAAATTCCCCATTGTACATGAACAGGAAGCTCCACTTCCAGCAATGCAGACCACCTGCTTACAGCCTTTGTTTTTTGGGAGGCGGTTGGTTTTGATTTGGATGCCTCATTGAAACCTGGCCTTTCTTGTCCACAGCTAAAATATAAGGGTGCAAGAAGAGATCTGTCACTGAAATGTTATTATAGAAACACTACTGGGAATTGTGCCATGGTCAACTTTAACTTCCCAGATACTGTTTGGGAAACAAATGCTTCTAATAATAAACTTGGGCCCAGCTAGCCATCTGTATGATAGCTGCCAGATTTCTTCTCAGTAGTAACTGAGACAAAAAGAGACAACCCCAACTTAGTAAGTAAGGAAGACACTCAAAAAAAAAAGCTGGTCATAGAAAACAGCATTAGTTGCTGAGTACTCAGCAACTGTTTCCATGTATATTGAACAGAATAACAAACAGAAGCAGGCTGGCAATTAAATTTTTCAACTTCTGTCAAATTAAGGAAACTCATTAGTGAATTTACCTAACTGAGGAGCTGAGAGGCTTGAATGTGGAGGAAGATTGAAATGTATCCAGATCAAACGTATAAAAACTGTCTCACGTATATGTTCCAAGCAAGAAAAAAATCTTCTTGGGAAGCACTCTAGGTCTGAGTAAGTGAAAAAAACCCACTATAGGAAGGCTCTTAGGAATCACAAATAGCAAACAATCCTGGCCAGCAGAGATAGCTATCATGTAAAGACAGAGACCCACAGGATTAAGGTCAGATTTGTTGAAAGTTAAATGAGCTCGGACACACAAGAGACTTGAAATAAACAACAAATAAATTTTCAGCCATTCACAGAAAAGGAGAAGATGCCTTAGGTAAGACACTACTAGTGCTCTACTAGAGGTAGGGAAGCACTGATGTAGTTGTACAAAACTCTGGTGTTTCCCCCAGAATACAGTATACGATTTGGGCTCTCACACTTGAGGAGAAAACAGTTCTGGAAAAGATGCAGAGATGGGCGGGCTACACAGACTATGGGCAGCCTGTCCTGTGAGAGCAGCTACACAATGCTGGCACGAGAACAAAGGGATACACTGGTTACAAATTTAACAAATTGCTTGCCATAGCAGAAACCCGGGGACCTGTTGGTGCTCTTGCTCTGCTTTCTGCCCCTCCGTCTGTGACACACCATCCTTTGGCTCCTTCACCTTTTACTACAAGCCTCAAGTTTGTTGTAAAGCACTGGGAAGCACCTTGTGGCACAACATAAATTGGTGGTGTATAAGGCAAGCCTTTTATGGACATTTTTGAACAAGAAACTCACCGTGCAAAGTCACATGACCATGCCTCAGACCTTCCAAGTCGCCGAGTACTACAGCTCTCTGGTGCAAAATCTCTCCCGTTCTTCACATGCACTGCCACAAAGAACTCCACTCCATTAACACCACCCTCAGGTCTGGCAACCATCACCTTTGGTCTCGCTAGAGAAAACATCCCCTCTTTCTTGGGAACTCACTTGTACTTGTCTTTTTTGGGAACTCCCCCTCCTAAAACAGCATAGGCATACCACATCTAGCCTTTTCCTACTTTGTAGCGTAAAGGCTACCAGCCAGGAATCAGAGCCTAGTGCTAGCTTCCTTTCTTGCACCTAGAAAAACCAAGACAGCTGCCCTTCTGGGTATTTAAATACTTACATGCCTGTTACATGTAGCTGCCTATGGCAGCGCAAGGACTGAATCTGACAAGGCCAGTCATCAGGTCCTGGTGAGCACTCGTTAACACACTGAGAAATTACAAAGGGAAACTACAGGAAATCATAAGGACAAGTGATAAGGATAAGGATGTGAGGTTTGGGTGACACCCTCCCCCTCCCTTGCAGCAGAAGGGTGAGGGGGGTGGGGGCAAAAAGCCCTGCTCATTTCCTGTTAATTGGCATAAATAAGAGAAACGGGTACCTGCACTCTCAGCAGATGGGACTCTCCTCCTGTCTTTGCCTCCACATTATTTTTGTCCGTGTTCTGGATCTATGTTATAAACAGGAAAACGATGGCAATCCACTTGAAATCAATGAAAACAAAAATTTTACAGCAGTTCAGCGTTAAGATGTCCTCAATGCAGACTTTCAGTGATACTCAGCCAAATTGTGCTGTACAAATAATCCAAACCAGCCTTTAGCTCAGCGGAGGAGTCTTGCCTGTTCAGTCAGCTCTCACCAGCTAAAGGCTAAAAGCACCAGCAGCAGCTTTTATGCAGCTCTGACAGTCCCTTCCCCCTGCGCTGACCCTGGCACTAGCTTGAACTACACTTTACCAGCTATAAGCTACCGCAGGCATGTTTAACCTTGATCCTTAGCTAAATGTAGGCTCTTCCGGCAGCAGAGGTGAATCCAGAACACTAGGAGCGGGATTCCAATCTCCATGGAGCTACTAGCTTGGAAAGCCCAACAACGGTATCCAAAGCAGGACCGCTTTTATGAAGAGTCACCTCCTTCAGCTGAGAGAGAGGTGCAGCGAGCAGCTCTCTTCCCCTGCAGCTGGCTCTGCAGGGAGCACAGGGTCAGGTTGTATCTTCAGTGCCTATTGTAGGAGCCATCTTGGACGCAGCCTCACCCGCACACATTTAGTATGACTCTGGCACAAGGACGCTGCTGAGGTTTCACAGCCTTGTTACAGAAATCATGATTTGGTACTTGGTTTTCTTTAGCTGCAAGTGAGGTTTAGAAAGCAGGTACTTTTATCTGCCTCAACATACTACTTAAGTGCACAGGTAAGTGAGTGAAAACTCATCAGTGTGATATTCTCCCCACATAATGGAGCATCATTTGAAGCCCTAGGGGCTTTCACCTCTCTCCTCCTTCCCTTAAAAGCACGGTAGGGCCAAGTTAGAATACCTACAAACACACACAAAAAAGAGGTTTTTGTAACTGGCCAGTGTTTGTAGTGACCTAGCTGAGAAGAGACTGCAAACTCGCCCCTTCTTTTACCAAAGTATGACCAGAATTAATTGACTTTCAGTTATGTTGCTCTCTCCCTGGCACAGCTGGTGTTTGCATCATTACTTGTGCTTTTGAGCTGGTCGTTGAACTTGGTATGACCATGTGGAAGTGTCTGTTACCTCCAGCAAGCACAAGCGAAGGCCAGCTGCTACTGCAACATAAGCAGTGAACCAGATGCTGTCCTTCAGTTATTCTTGTGCAAATCTAGATTACATGTCACCGAAACAACTTTTATTTAAATCCAAGACAGCCAAGAGCAGAATTCATTTCACTGCCTATTTTAACAGGCATTTTCTACTTTTGTTCCCCCAGAGGAGTCTCTTTGTTGTTGCTGTTTCTTGGGGTTTGGTCCATCTCCCCCCCCACCCCCCATTTTATTAATTTGGAAGCTCAGTTTTCCAGAAGGCCTTTCCACTTTCTTGTGAATGTAACTGAACCAGAGCTGATTCTTGCCCTGCAGGAATATAGGAAGAGGGAAAAGCTAATTACAGAATTAAATTACCTAGGACAAACAGCCTCACTTTGCCAGTTTAGCCAGCTATCCCATGAGTTAGAGCAATTTGGGTAACACAGTATCTGGGATGGCCAGAAGTCTCTCTTCAAATCAACTCTCATGTACATACATAATCATTTTTTTCAGCATAATTCTAAATAGCTCTGTTAAAGTTTTCCTAATACAGTGCATGGTAGAAGCTGGTAGAAAGTAGCCTTCTATCCCCACAGCAAAGACAATCTTGATGGACTGTTGGCTGTAACTTTTGCTTAAACATATAGTTAGAGCTGAACTGAGAAACCAGAGGATGCATTATAAAGTGAACCAGTTACCTTTAGGTGACCAAAAGAATTATCTAAAAATCATCAGAATAGTCCACATTCTGCAGTTCTTGTAACTCCTCTGATGTTATAGTGTCATGACAGCATGGAACAAACATGACAATGTCCCCAATGCTACCATGCTACTGTTGCTGCTACTGTACAAATAGTGATTTACAATAGAGAACAACAGAGAAGCAACGATAAGAATATTTGAGAGCAGAATTGGAAACATTCAAAAGGTCCACTTTATTGGAAAGAAGGACCCTGTGGCCTTTCCAGAAGAGGCAAATAGCAGAGGATGCTAACAGTTGTAGTAGTTACATGCTCTTAATCTCTTAACAAGAGCAGAGGTAGTCTTTGCAGAAGTCACATCAAGGACTACAGAAGTATTTTCAGAAAGGAGGACTCATAAGACTTTACCTTTTCCAGACAGAGCTTCATTGCCTTTACTCTTTCCAGCATTTCCAGTTTTATTCTCTAACCTGAGGCTGTTCTTCCTAAAGGGATTCACCTGCTACTGCGCCTGCTCGTGAAGAGACACTGTGTTTCAGCATGCGTGGCAGGTAACACAGCCTGCTTTCTACAAAGGTTTTCTTCCATCTAAAATGATTACAAAGTGGGTCATTACTAAAACCTTCATGCCAACTTAACTATCACTCATCACTAGAGCTTACCTGATATTTTTAGAGTGCTCTCTTCAAATTTACCAAAGTCCTTCCGTGTTAAGGAGCTTCTGCAAAATAAATGCAACTGAATCCTGTCATGTGTCACCCTTTGAGTGGAAAATTTTTGCTTTCTAATAAGAAAATCGGTGATTTGTTTCCCCTCTTCAAAACATATTTAGTTGCATCTTGTACCAAGACACCAAACTACTGCCACATAAACAATGACATATCTCTTGGTTTTTCAGGTCTTTCAGACCAGTAGGCAAACACAGATGAAGACTAGGCTACATGAAGGGAAAGGAAAAGGGTGGCTTAAAAACAACCAAGAAGAAATTGTTGAAAAGGTTTTTTTGACATTGCACAGGTTTAGGTAATTTTTTCAACAAATATTACCTGGTTTTGGATGTAGGTAGAAGTTATCATCAAAAAGTGTCTGAAAAAAAGAGAGTTTGAGCCAACACTGCAGTTCAGACGCATCATGGTCCAGATATGTCTTGATTTCTGGGATCTGTGGGTCCTGTGGACAACTGTCATATGACTCTGAAGGCATTTCAGAGCTTAGGAATAAATAGATCAGGGCAAGCTGTAGCTATTAAACTGAGGAAAGGGATCGGTTTTGTTTTAAACCAGTGCAGATCTGATGTCACTGTGAGAAGATTTGTATTAGCTGCATCTGACTGCAGCTCGTCACTGCTGGCATCGTTCCTTGGGATGTTCAGCCATCATTATGCAGACTGCTTGCTTTTCCTCACCTACAATTAGAGTTGTTAGTGAACTTTTAAGGAATACATTTTAAATCAAAGACAACAGGCACTTTTCTCTTGGTATCCTGCTTGAACTCCTCCTGGTTTACTTATTGAGCTCCTCAGATGTTCAGACAACAGACTCTGGGGAGTGTTTCTGGTGTCTTGGCCTGCAGAGAGCTGAGTAAGATTCCTCCCCCCCCCTGAAGTCAGGAATATCAGGAGCCCTAGAGATCCTGGCAGCCCTCTCAGGAAGGAGTGTCCAGGATTTTTAGACTCCTTGCCCCAACAGTCTAGAAATCAGAGAATCACAGATGCTCCCCTCCCTCTCCTGCCATCCCACTACGTGGGCTTCTATGGCAAACCCGGGGCATTTGAAATTGGAAGTATGCACTTTCTTAATCTCCCTCAGTCCTAATTTGTTGAAATTAGCAGACCAACATTCTTCAGACTGCTGTTCTGTGGAGAATTTAGCAATTATCTTTCATTGCAGCTGGGAATGAAAACAGAATTGCTGATTTTCAGAGTCATCTGCAATTTGAATTTACTGTTCTCTCTTCCTGCCTCTGGTTTGGGAAGTGTCAGAATTTTATCTGTGGAAAGAGATGGGCAAATACAAGTCTGAACAAGAGGTAACTAATAACTGTCTGCAGATATTACCGTGGCTAATTTGAAGAGAAAAGCATCAGACAGCTTAAAAAAATATGCATTTCCAAAATGGCTCTAACCTTTGCTGTAAGAAGAGACTTAAAGGAAAAACCAATATTAAACTACAGTGAAAAAAAAATCATATGTGGAGATTTGCCAAAGTATATCTAGTATGACCACTGTTACAGCTGGTTTCACCTTACTCCTGTAGCACTTTTTTAGGAATCAGTGTTACTGAAAATGTTGAAAATACTATGTTCAGCTGTTAAGCTGATTAAAATGAGTAAAACCAGCTTTCTCTAAACAATAGGAGAAAAAAACCAAAACAAAACAAAACCCCCATAGCTTTGACTAGGAAATAATTTCTTAAACTCAAATACCCTAAGATGGAATTCAACAGAGAACCTGGATCAGATTATCTTATCTATCACCATCTTTAACATTAAATGTATCCACAGTCCTCAGAGGCAATAAAAGAGGCAGCCAAGCTAATTTAGACACTGAACAAACAAACCAAATGCAGATCTGACCATCCTTATGTTTGTCTGTGGTCTAAAACTATGCTACTCCCACGCATGTATTTAAATTCTGTACTATGAACTTTAAACGACCTTTTTTCCCCCTCCATCAAAGCAAAAAAATTAAGGATGAAAGATGCACCACTTTGGATTAAGTAAGTACTCATTTGATTAGTATATTTGGTAGTTATGCCTGCTGGAAAGGAACAGGAAATGCAATTTCCAATGTAAAAGAGAAATAAACAATGATTGGTATCCAGTCCAGGGACATTTCTCCCGCCCCCCCCTTAAGTTGACAAAGCAATTCTGACTGTTACTAGCTCTTACTTTCAGCTAAATAAGCTAGGGCTTTTTTTGCAAAATTGGTACAGGTTTCACCTATACAAGATGGTCAGACACACATTTGCTAATACTTAGGCTGATGGGTGTGCTTTATCAGCTAGAGGGGAAAAAAACATCTGTGATATACCAATGTTAAAAAAAATACACAACAAACAAACAAACCAAACAACAAAAACACTCCCCCTTATTCCTACTTACAATACAAATTTTCTGCTGTTTGTTTATATACCTGGAGGATCAGCTACATCTAATGGTTTATCTTGCTACATGTTTTATCCCTGAACACAATACGGTCAATATAAAATCTCCCAATAATTTATTTTTTAAAATGCAAAAGACTCAAACCTAATTACTGCAAATAATAGCACATTTGTAGACTAATGAAATGTTTGAGAGGTTTATTTATCTGTCCTGTTCTTCAACTGCCTCCAAACATATCTTCATACTGTAAATTTCCTCATTTGTAATTACTGCTGTAATTTTGTAGGAAAAATTACAGGTGAATTTGCAGCATCTTTGTTAAAAATTGGTTTTAGTTGGCTAATATGAATGTAATCACAAAAAAGCCCAACAAAAAACCCCAAAACAACAAAGCCACAAAAACACAAGGGAAGCAAGCTCAGTAATTAGTTTGAGTTTTGTTCAAAAATGGACCTTGGCTGTTTATAATACTGTAATAGTTGCAGGGACAGGCCACTTGGGACAACACGAGAAACATTTTGTGGTACCCACGTAGGCATGGATGTGTGTTGGGGTGGGGAGGTGACAAGTAGCAAGAGGGAGCTCAAGCAGTGAAACTTTGAATGAGGAAACAACACAACTCCGATCTTCCAGAACTGCCAAAGGATTGTGGAAATGTGTTCCTGGGGTGACCTAACAAACATTTGTCATACTCAGTCAAAATCCTGTTCACTCCCTAAGAAGGAAATAACTAGAATACATTGTTAAAACAGCCAAGTTTTCATTGCTTGAATTACTTAATGAGTGTAAAGTTGCACTAATGATTCCTACAAATGAAAACACCGTCAGGAAACACAAGTGGTCTGCTCTGAGCTACTTGGCCCAGCTGGCTCCTAATACCAATGGTAAGAGTCCTTAAGGTTTTGAGCACAATCTCTGTAACACTAGTGGCTTTTAGTGTTGTTCTTACCAGGTGTCTCCCCCAACACCCCTCCTGAGGAAAGGAGGAACTGCAATGAAGTGGAAAAACTGAAGTTTGTTTCTCTAACACAGCCTCAGTGCACTGGCTAGCCAGCACAGCTTCACAACCCGTGTGTTTGTGTTTGAACTTGGATCTCCCAGAAATATCCACAGCAGAGGACCAATCAACACTACTGAACGGCCAAAGTTTAAAGGAACTAACTGAGGCAAAACTGAGGTCAAGTCAAGTCTGAAACTCAAGTTAATATTCCTGGGTATTAACATTCTCCCTCTGTCTGTGGAGCCGAAGCTCTGAAGGTTTCTACACAGTCAATGGCCACCTTTAAAACAGTTACAGCTACCTACAAAAGTCTTAAGCTTATTGATCTGTCATCTGTCTTATCTACTGCATCATGCTTTAGTTCTCTGTAATAAAACCACAAGACATGATCCCAGGACACAGTCAACTATACACACTTAAGGAACCACATGTGTACAGCCACTATTCCCTCTCCTCTCTTCATTACAGCCATTTTGGGTTTTAAATCAGATCTCTTGATTATGGTATAGCTGGTATGCCACCAATTTTATGCAGTTGAAGATAAAACCAACAGAGAAGTCTAGTAAAGTTATTCTAGGCCAGCATTTCCACAAATGAAGAGCTACACTCACTATGTCACCAATTTGTTCCAGTTTGTGATGTCTGTATTTACTCATACATGAGCTGCAACCTACCTCTTACCTTGGGTGACTATTTTCCATGTGGATGCCCTTTCAGTAGTCCCGTTTTCTTTCATATCCTCTCGCTAAGCTCCCTCCTTTCTGTTCTGCTCTAACATGTACCCATTCCCATATTTTAGTTTTTCTCCTTAGGCATCTTATCCTTCAGTATCCTCTTTTTTTTTCCTCCCTGTGAAAGGAGTAATGTGTACAAAAGGCTTCTCTCCCTCCTCCGTCCCCCTTTCACCACCTACATCCCTGAATTCTGTCCAATTCTTCAGCCTCTTGAAAAGAGACTTCCCTGATCCAAGTACCTGCCCTCCTTAAAAAGCCCTTTGAAAAGCCCACCCTGTATGGTGGTATATCCACTGCTCTCCATTCCTAGCCTGGTGCATCAGTTCATCCAAAGTGTTTTGGCTCCAAGCTTGGAACATCTTTGAACAGAAACTTTCAACAAAACTCTTTTGCTACTATCAGATGCATTTTTTAAAGACCTATTTTACTTGAACTTCGCTATTACTGTTTACGTGCTACTGAATCCACAACACACATACGCTTTGTCTCTACTGAGGCTAAAAAGAGATAGCATTACCGGCGTGATGGATACACCTCTTCTAATGACAGTCAGTGGCCTACAGTTTTAACATTTTCAGCAACTGCAGGTCCAGCTCTGGTTATTTTCAAGACCTGTTTAACTGAAATGCTTTTAAAACTCGCTAGGAGTTTCAGAGTTTCTTTTCAGGCCAGTCCTTCTTGTAGATGACCTCTCTGTTCCTGCAGCACCTTAGGTACTACAACTGTGCTATATATAACTAAATACTGCCCTAGAAGATGGTATTTATGCCTCCATCAAGAGGTACCACTGCTGTAGCACCAGGGCAGCCAAAACAGTGTTCACACTAATGATTAATGTCTGTAAAATATTTCTTGCATGGAGTTTACTAAAGGATGAGTTTTTCACTTGGTTTACACACATGAAACTGAAAATACTGCCACAGCTAAAAGCTGCTCCTTCAGCTTCAGTCAACAAATTACAGAACTTATACATTTTCTTCCGGTACTGTCATCAATGCAGTTGGAAATGAGTGTGCAGATTTTCATAAATATCTCCAACATCCTCCTTGACTTCTGAGAACCCTTGATAATGACCCAACCTGTCGTCCTAGTCAGGAGCAATGCTAGCAGACACTTTTATGCATGTAACAATCTCTGAAAGTCAAATGAGAAATACAGAATAGGAGAGAAAACAGAAAGATATCCTAAAGAATTCTGAAAATGCTTTTGTTGTATTGCACAGAACCTACGAGCCTGATCTAAACCACAGGAAGTCTCTTAAAATTACAAGTCGATTAAGTGCTACAAAGTAGAACAAAATAAGAAGATACAAAGGTACCAAGTATAAAGCCTTAATGCACCTTTAAAGAATATTTCATCTGAGCTGAAAGATCGGAAAATAGACAACAACAAAGCCCTTGACATTAATCAGAAACAGCAATTTCACCCAGCGCTCCTGTGATGAATGTGCCTTGTAACAACACGAAACCATCAATATTGCATTATGATTTTACCTCAGCGCAGCTGGCAGTTGAAGAAGGGTGCCTACATTAGCATTCCTGTTCAAATCAGGAAGGCATTTTTCAGACAGTGTCCCAATAGCTCCCACATTCAGCACTTGGGTTCATGTTGCGGAACGGCCTCAGAGCACACAGACTGGATATCTTTTGGACAAAACAAAATCGAAAGACGTGCTTAGTAAGCTTACCTTGCATGCTTCAGCTGCTAAAGGACAGTCAATCCACGGGACCTTACTACAGCCAGTCCAAATTAACTGCCTTAAAAATAAGCATATAGTGAAGATACTGGGTCTTCAGCACTGTTTGGCTCCACAAATCAATTCCTAATGTGCTGTGCTACTCACTAACATACACACAGCCATAGTCACCACGAGGTGAGACAGATCCATATATGCACATAAGTACTGCCTCCACAACTTCCTCTTAATGAAGACAAGGCCTCGTCACCAAAAAACGCTCGGAGTTCTTGCAGTCTTTTATCAAATAATGCTTAAAGAACTGGCAATTCATTTACCTGGAAGGTCATTTTGACTGAAACAGCATTTGAAAATTTGCGACCAGCAAGCCTTGTACACACTAGCACTTCGGTGAGTCAGCGAGTAGAAAACTTGCATTGCTGTGCCCCTCTGTAAATACTTCTTGCTGAAAGAAAAAAGAAGCATATTACAATACCATGCTCTTGTTTTTCTAACCAGACAAACGTTCTGATTGATTGCATAAGCATCTCTTTCCTCTGCTTTGTAGGCTTTGTTTTAAAACTGTGGAGGGAAAATTACTGTTCCTGAGTTAATGTGCACACAGAGGGCAGCATGAAAATAAGACTTTTAGTGTTCAAACATAAGTATCACATAAAAGTCTGAGAAATATGTTTAAGTGTCACATAAGAAAATCCTCTAGAGCTCTATCTTTCTTTATTGTTTGTTGTTGGGTTTTTTTTAAACTACTATTCTTTTACTGTTACATTTCTTATTGTTGCTTACAAAGCTTCATTAGGAGTAGCAGCCATGTGAATTTTCCACAAGGTCCCTTCAAGCTACAGGTGTCATTCCTGCAGTGTCCTGTAATACCACTCAGAACATTTCTGGTCGATGAAACACTAGTACCCAGAAGTCATTTTATCCACACACTATTCCCAAAGATACTTTGCCATTAAGAAATATTTCATGGTAACATTACACATTCTACAGCAGACACTGAGTAAGTGAGGAAGATTCACAGCTCCTGAATCAGTGGACCAAATACATCTCCTCTAACATTCAAAGTCTTATAAAACGTACCAAACACAGCATTGCTCCTGCAAAAACAGAAAACCTACCTTTAGGCAGCAAGCTGTTCCCAAAGCCAATGACTGAGAAGGAGATCCGTCTTTGCACAAGTGTTCCGGTCCAGTATTGTTTTTTCTAGCATTCTTTCTATTTTGAGCTACGTAACTTTCCTCGTGGCCTGAACAGGAAAAGATTAATTCTTTGTAACGGATGCTCGTTCCTTCACGTTCAGAATCTCAACAACGAGCCTCATGCTTCATGGAAGAGGACAGCTGGCCAAGATTTGGGTCTACCCACTCACTTGACTCTGTCTTAGTTGCACTGATTTAGCTGAAGTAGCTACCTGTTCAGACTGACAATCTGAAATGGAACTAACAACAGATAACAGACTGAATCAACTTCAGCTGTTCGTGACTTAGGAAAGAGCCCACAAAAGGTACCTGCCCTGATCAAAGTAAATTGATTGAGCCAAACTGATGCTACTGTCTTTATCATCTTCCTCTAAGTTTTTCAAGCCTACATTACTTAAGAGGGACCTTGAGATAGGGTTTTTCTTGGAAAATGCAGGTAAAACAATTCTCTTCATCTACTCAGAAGACTTTTCTAATTAGAGTGCATGTGGTGATCATCTGGAAAAGATCATGACAAGGTGGAACGAACAGAGATAGAAGACAAAAACTTATACTTACAGGCTAACACGGCTTGGGAAAGCCTGCTTTTGTGTGATTTCGTTAATTGGGGTCACGCACTTGCTGCATTATGTCAACCAGACTGCTGGTGAAAACATTTAATTGTGTTTCCTTCAAATCTACGCACTTTCCAGTCTATCTGGGTCAAAAAACCCCTAAATAACAGCAGAACTAGAAGGACAACTAGGTGAGTTCAACACATCTGGGTTAAAGTAGTTTTGGACTCGAGACCTCACAGTATTATAATAAAAAACACATGCAACAAAAATAAATGTATGGTTCTACACAGCTTCTCCATCATACCATATTGTTTCACCTATTGCTGTATATTATGCTGTGATCATATATATGCAGTACATACCAACGTACTAGGGTTAGTATACACTAGTGAGAAAACTGGTCTGGTAGGAGAGTAGAAAGAACATAATGAACTGAGGCGAGCTGGAGGAAGAAGACATTGACAGGAAGAGATACAGGAAAGAAGATGATGATAAAGGAGAGGAAAATGTGCATGAAGTAAAGATGTATTAGAAGAATAAGACTGAATTCAGAGAAGAAAACAGCAAGACACTCCATAAATTCTCAGATAATAAGGTTTGCTCCCTGAATGGCCAGTAAAATAATAAGCACATCACCCAAATGATTACCAGGGTCAGAACTGTCAGTCCAATTTGCACACCTAAGCAACTCACTTTACACTTGTGAAAAATTTACTGGGGATACAGGATATTTTCTGCTGGCATTGGAAATATTATGACTACCTGTTGCTTACTCTTCCCCTTGCAGGAGAAAGATTATGCCACATGGGCTCAGCAGTCAGTACAGTCCCTATATCACTCCAGATTGCTTATGTAATCTAGTATGACGTATCAATGAACAGTCCAAGATTAGGATATGTCTAGGAGTGTGTGAGTCCTCAAGCTTGGACCCGAATTCTGTTTACCGAAAGGGAGAACCAAGTCCTGCGTATCTGAAAACTTGCAGACACACCCGAAGACCGGTTGTGAATAGTCACACAGGCTCAAGAATAAAACAGACTCCTCTCTCACACATTTTTTCCTAACTTACACAAACATACAAATGAACTGTGTAAAATGACGAGATCTTGCATTCTCATTCCTGCTTTGCCGTGGGCTCTGATGCGATCTCAAGAAAGTTAGAAAGTTATGCCACCCTGATTTCAAGTCTCCCCATCCATAAACCTGTACCCTTCCCTATCTTCTTAGCTACTTTTCTATTTACTATTTCTTTCCTTTTGTCCATGAGGAATTAAAGAAATTTAGACTCTCTAATCTACCCTCCAAAAAAACCCAACCCATCCAAACCCCATACTCAAATCCCAAAACCAAGGGAGATCTTAACTCAGGTTAAGAGAGCCATCAGGCCAGCATAGCTTGAGCTGGCTGCAGCCAGTTTATAGACAAGACCATAGTTGAGCAAATGAGGTTTACCCCAAGTTCCACCTGGAACTGCTTTGTCTTCATTGTTGTTTTAGCCAACACAAGTTCATCACATGCCACTTTCTGGGCTATAAATGGATCTTATACCTTTTTGGCAATGGTAAGAAATTATAGATGATGTAGGCATACAAATTCACTTCAATACAGAGAAATAAGTTAAGGTGTATTAGACTAATTAATATAATCTGATTTGGTGTAACCTGCACACTGGGGAATGGAAATAAAGTGTAGATACAGTCATGATACTCCTTCCCTACATAAGTAAGGCTCACATGCCTCCAAGTCACAACCTTGAACTCAGATCTTCAGTGTTTTTAAGTACATGGCAACTGTCATGACAGGTTGTAGACCTGCTGCGAGGTCCATGTGTGCCAACTGCCAGTTCCCTCTGCGAGACCCAGTGGAGAAGACAGGCTGACAGAGGTTCTGCATTTCACCGTTCAGGAATGCGTGGCTTTTAGGTTACACTGAGGCCACCAAAGACACTCTGGAATCAGTTGACTCAGACCTCATTTGTAGTGTCATGAATGTTGCTGCTCACAGAGGATTAGCCATCAAGATTAGATTAAAAAGACAACAGTTACATACTGTAGTAGTTCTTTATGGTTCTCAGCAACATTCCCTTTTATTCTTCCAGTGTCATGACAGCGCCTCAATCGTGGCTGGTATTTTGCAAGCCCTGCTCTGACACACATGTAGCCCCCCAAAGAAATGTGGGTGGTTCCTTTAAGGAAAAATTCATTCACTCACAAGCACGCTGCTCTAAGAAGTGCTTTACCCCCACGTGCTGCAAAATGTGATCTCCTATGGCTATAAAAAAGAATCACTATCATTGCTTGAGCATACAGCAACAAGAGGGTCTATTCATGTTCTTAGGACGAATTAGTAGAAATACCATCTTTCCCTGGTGCTGAAAAACAATTTGAAAGGACAATAATGCTACTCCATGTTGCTAAATAACATAATATCTGGTGTTTCTTTCTGAAGACTAACTCATGCAATCAGATGACTACATATGACCTTCAACTCCCTTGATAAAAGTAGTCTTTTGTCAGGCTGGTTAAAGATCTAAAGCTGAAAAATACGAACCCCTGGGCAAGATGGCAAATAGAGAAGAACTTCAAGTTATTATGTACTTTAAACAAATCTTGTGACTTTGAGTCATCTTTGAACGGATGGCTTGGGCAATGTTGCATCTCCTAATCTTTCCCTATGCTTTGCTGATAATCTCAATGCCAAAGTAAAAATTTTACTTAACAGGCAATATCATTTTAAGAGAATTGTGTGAAAAAGATTGTACCTTCCAGCACATTTGCATAGGACACGGCAGTGGGAAGCTTCATTTCCAATTGCACGCTGCAGAGTTGTAAATGCCATTTCAGCAAGTGAAACATCAGGCAATGCATCAAGTATCTTTTTTCCACCTCATTGTTTTTATTTTACTTCACATGGAACTGCTATGTAAAGAATAGAAAAACTACTGCAATGGATGGCCTGCTGCTCAAATAATGAAGGGTAAGGTCTAGGGACTCTGGATTTCTACATTCATCTCTGCAAAGATTTGACATGTGGCTCTGATGAGATCAGAAGCAGCCAAAATATATCCCTTAGTTACGACTACTATTAATATCTAGTGCATTGCATAGCTCATAAGACACTCAGATTCAGACCCCTATAATATTACATACTGCATAAATGTAGAACAGGAACACTGGCTGAGCCCCCAGAGAACTTACTACCTAGTACTCAGTCATTTCTGGATACTCAGCTTGAAACACATCATGCTAATTTTCAGAAGTCCCAAAGAGAAGTAGCTCTCAGCAGTAAGAACCAGGTTTGCAGGTCCTCAGCATCCTTCAAGACAAGGCTGAAGAAGTGAACAAATTCTATTAAGACCCTGTGACCAGCGTTTCTGGTTGGCAATGTTTTCTTAAAGGCGTATGGTCTGCCAACAGGAAACTAAGCTGTTTTTAATAGGGCCCAGCACATAGCAAATCTCCCAGATATTGAAGCTCACAGCATTAGCCAATGTTCTGAAAATGTTCACAGCTGTTCTTCTGCCCATGAGAATGTAATGTGAAGCAGGACTCACCTACGTTCTCTGAAGGCTTCATTAGTCAATGTTTTACAGTTAGTATGATTTGACTGACATGCCTCAAGAACGCTAATAAAAAATATGGATGACCAATTTCTTCTCAGCTAAAGCACCCTGTATAGTACCCAGGCTGTTATAATAAAACCAGTAAACATGAACAGCATAAAAAATACTTTAAAAAAAAAAAGCAAAGTAGCGTTAAGTCCCAAACTGCTGCTATATAATTTCACACCAGCACTAAGTAATGTAACAATATGCTAAAAGCTGGGGGGGGGGAAGGTTTTTTACCAAATCGGCACAACATAACGTAAGAAGCAGAGCATATCATTACAGAGTAACTGCCTAAGGGGAAGACAGGTGTTTTCCACAATTTCCCAGGGTGCTATAAAGTACATCAATGAACCTGAAGTACTGAAATCCTATTCAGTGCCTAATACAGTTCTATTTTGGCAAAACTGCACTGAAGTCAACTAGAACTTTTGTTCAGTTGAAAGACAATTTAACACAAGCAAACCAGCTATATTACCCCTCTCTTCCTTCAGTAAGTCTCGCCCCTCACTTGCAAAAAGAGGTTTGAGCTCCACTCTCCCTGCATCCTCCCATGCTGAGTCTGGAACTTAGTGGAGGCTTTGAATTCAGTTATTGAATGTGTGTCCTTTTTCTTTCCTTCATTTTAGGACTCCAATCCTATCAGATTGTGTTCCAAGGCTTAATTTTATTTTATTTTTCATCTTGTTCTTTTTGTTTCTTTTTTTTTTTTTTAATCTTCTATATAGTACACAGAAAAGAGGCCAGCATTTCTTATTTAAATGCTGGGTATTTTGCTCCTGATTTCAGTGAAGCTAATTATTCAATATGTTTAGTGGGTCTCCTTTAGCCCCAGATATCCCATGTACTCAACTATTTATGCATTTTAATCACTCACATTACAATGCCAACATAACACTCTTTGTAGTAAAGACAAATGAAAGGACTGTCCTCTGCAGTTCATACTCCTTCACAGCTGCTCAGCAAACATGGCAGTTGAAGGACTGGAGTTTACATAAGGGCCTAAGTGCTTTGCCAAAGAGACTTTGAAAGATATGCTTTTTCAGTACATGTACATAACTTGCTTTCATACACTTTAAGTTAAGCATCCCAGGTTTTGAAAACAGAGGTCACAAAGCAAAATAACTGCTCTATAGAATTAGCTGACTAGGCTGTCACTCAATCACATACATTTTTGACGCTAACAAGTGGGAAGCCTTGATTTTCTTCTCTGTCAACGCTGCTGCTTTGCCACTTCTCCTTAACACTCAGACTAGTTACCCTGTGGTATTGTTTTAACAAAAAGTCAAGTCGATCTTCAACAGAAAAAAAAAATGTCCTTAGGTATGCAGTTAACAAGAAAAATATATCTCATGGTTTCCTTTGATGAAAGTAACTAGTGATTTATAACTAAATGGAAAAAGAGCTTACATTTAAAAAGCAGCACAATTATTTTTTTAAGCAACTTTTTATGTTGCCAGTGACATTTCCCTGCATATGCTTCTGGCTCCTTCTGAAAAACGTGCGGTGGGTTTAACAAGCCTTGTGACTTCAAAGCTCTCCAGAACCTATATCTACCTTTTTCACGAGAGAGGCACAGTGTGCTCTGCTCCTCAATGTATTTGATCTGTCTGTCAACTTCCCTGTAGTTGTGGTGTTCTTTCAAACACTTTCATCTCAACAGAGCTGCAAAAAGAACCAAGCTAACAAGCTAGATGCTGTCTCATACTGAGATTTATCAAAACTTGAGTACCAAGTGGAAAATGTGCCCTATTTTCTATTTGTGGCTGCAATTGCTTATGTAATACAGGATGTGGCTTCTAACATATCTGGTGCAAATGCATCAGCATATATGGGTCTTTTAAGCATCCTAAAAAGTTAATTGGCTTTTCAAAGTAACACACGCAGCCATAGGCGAGTCACAGCTGGCAGACATAAATAGCCTCCAGAACAAGAAAAGGAAGGAAAGCCAAGCATGAAGGCAGCTCTTGAGGTCAACGCTTCTGCCTCTCCACCCTTTCCTGCCACTGCAGAAAAGCACAACTGTCTGATACGGAGGAGATCAGCGTTTGTCAGATATCCCATTCTTGACAAAAGGAGAGACTGATTCTGTGATGTTTGCGCCTGAGTTAGGACACTTGTTGATTGGGAGGCACCAGCAAAGTACAGCACCATCCATAAAGACTTTTTGGCATTGGTGCTAAACAGGATAGCAATAAAATACTGTTACCAGCTCTATGTAACTACATGACTTTTTGTTAACATCATCATAGCATCAACAGCCCCAGATCAGGTAGGCACTGAAAAATTCCAGAGACTGAAGCTCAGATTCCTCTTATTTTAAAACAATAGCCAATAAAGGGACATCTGTGTACCCTTGGTATTCTGTAGGATGCATACTTTTGAAATTTCTAAACTAATTCTCTAGCTGATCTTAAGGACAGTTCTTCAATAAAGCATGAGGAAGAAAATACAAATAGAGTGACAAAATTCAAATATATTACTAAATAAGTCATCCATGTTTCTGTCTCTTGCAGAGGCAACCAGAGTATTGCCTAGCATGACGAGAATGTCAGACACTCCTCTGCAGACCCTGGAAAAGCAGTCATGTGGGACAGAGAGCAAGAAAAGAGAGAAAGAAGGAAAATGTGTCAAAGTCAACATGTCTGACGTAAGATGAAAAATTTCCAATATCAACTAAATAAATAAACAGTTTATAATTTGTCCTTTTCTCTAGTGGAGAGCTTATACCCATGGAAGTACCCTAGCATAACAATTTCATCAGAAATAGCTAAAGATTCACTCTCTAAAGACAAACAGGACTTTCACCTTAATATATAAAGCAAGCATTGAGTTGCATGTAATTCTCAAAGGAGGCTTGACATACAAGACCTTACAGTTCTCCAACTCTCTCATGGAACTCTTTGTACAGTTGAAGATTTATTTTACAGAGGTATAAGTACCTTCTTACGGTAAATTCAACAAAAATGGTAACCTTTGAACTCTGGCCTTGCTTGTACCAGAGTGAATCTGAAGCAACCCCACTGTGTTCTGCAAGTTCCTTCCGACACACAGAAAAAACAGAAGTCAGGCTCTGGAGCTCAGGTCCCAGCCTGAATTGGAAGTGAGACAGATAAATACTTTCAGCTCCATAAAAGAAAAGCTCAGTATACTGACAAGCTAGTCACCTTCACTTACTTCCTTGAATTGTCATCAGGCACCTAACAGTGCTTATTTTAGTACTGGGAACTAATTGGAATGGATTGTTGTAAGACACTTATGAGAAGTTGCCCTTTTAATTTGTTTTTCAAGGTAATTGTCCATATAGACACGCCAATTTGCTCCTGCAGAAGCATAGAGCAGGGGCACTACTCTTACTGTGAACCCTCTTTTTTCGGTTTCTGGCAAGTATCCTAGATTTTGTAATTTAATATTCCTGCCAAAAGCACTGGAAACATTTGAGATGATCCTCACAAGATTAAGGACAAACTGCGGATTACATTCTTGGCATTAGACTACACTGGAAGCCTGCATTTTTCTTGCTGTTCCTGAATATTTGTGAGCTAACCAAATAAGACCACAGCAGAATTAAGACTAACTTGATGTTGGTTTACTTTTTCTTCTCAAGCCATCCCAGGATCTAATGCAATTCTCCTCTTAGTCTAGGGAACGCATTTAAGTCAAGCAGATATGTTTATGTTCATTAACCTTGCATATTAACAAAGTGAGAACAGGTTGTGGTGTGGCTGAAGAGACAGCTTTTGCTTCCCCCACCCGCACATTAGAAAAAGTGTACTCGGTCATGAATCCTGCTCCTGTTTCACAGATGTAGGGGATCAGTAACACAAGGACAGTCACAGTGAATCAGACCAGATCTATAAAAAGCCAGGCTCCTTCCTCTGACAGTGGCCAACAGGTACTTTGGGAAAGAATACAAAAAAACCAGGGCAAGATTGACTCTTCCCCTAATATACCCCAAGATCTGGTAATTTGCTGTTCAGGAACAGCCAGACGCTGGCTTTGCATCTGCGTATTTAAAAGCCTTTCTATGATTTTCTTGAGTTCCTTTTTTGTACCCATTTGTACTCCTGGTGTCTATAACACCCTGCCACCCACCAGGCTCATAGTTTATTTCTAACTCTGCCATGTAAAAAGAACTCGCCTTTTGATTCAAGCCTGCTGCCTGCTAATTTCAATAGGCACTCTGACTTCTTGTCCTGTGATAGAATAATCCCCACCGTAACCACCCGCACACCATCCGTTGAATACCAGGTCATCAGTAGTAGAACCACTATCATCACTATCTATCCCACTATCCTCTGGTGGGACAGGAGCTTGGACTTAAGAGTACAGAAGGAGATACAGAGACAAAACAAAGAACAAAAGTTTCATCTTTTGCCATCACTATGCCCACAAATTACAGGGAAAACTTTCAGAAAAAAATACACTGAATCTCATCAGTTTCTGAACTCACTAAATAACAACCAAAGCCCTCAGAGATCTAGTGGGTCTCCCTTGCAGAATAAGCCCAGGGTTTTCTGCTTTAAACAAAGAAACTGCTCAAGCTAATGAACGACAGCTGTTAAGAGTTCACTTCCCAGTACTTCCAGGAAAGGCTGGAAAACATGCTCTCTCATACATTTTTCAAGATCCAAAGAGCTCAGCACTGAAAAAGTCAATAAAATATATCAAGCTGCTTGAATGCAAGCTGTAACTTGCTGAGTTTATGGAGAACTTGTCAAAAAATTATACAGGAAAGTGTACAGCAAAACTTTTTTTTTAAAAATAAAACTGTTGAACAGCTTAAGTAATGTCTTTTACAAAAGTGCAATTGAAATAACTGTGCTACAGATAGTACGTCCAAAATATTTACTTCCAATTAGCAAGAAATCAGTTTAAAAATATTAAGAACTTAAGAGCCTTGCCTACTTCCTATATTGTAAGACTATTCTTCAAAAAAGGTGTATGTCCTCTAAAATGCTCATGCTTTCATGAAGCCCCCAGAGTCATCAAGTATATAATATTGCTGTAATTCTGTGACAGAACTGTCCTGAAAATGTAGCAGGAATGAGTCGATACGTTTTCAGAGTAGTCTCTTCCACAATTCCACAGACCAATAGAGAGTCTGATGTATGTTTTTGAATCATCTAGAGAAATGATACAGCAGTATTAAAAACAACTCACTTGTCTGTTACATTGGACAGTTCAAGTAACACTTGGCAAGTTTACCAGACTTGATGCACAGTTCTAGCATAGGTTAATATCGTATGTCTAATATCCCTTCCTTTATATCCTTCCTTTATATCTAAAGGTAAAATGAGAAATAAATGGATCACAACGATTGAGGAGTGTAACACTGATACCAGACCAGGGTAAGGCAATGGAACAACTATTCAGCGAGTGCATCATGCCTGTATCCTCCACTTTGCCCAGTTAAAAGATGTAGCCCCTTACCTGTTTAAGATACAGGCTGTAAAAACACTAGTGATGGATTAAAGCCTGGTTTTTAAATGCATTTTGATACTGTGCAACTCATCTTTATAACCTAAGAAACAGCCTATCTTAAGGCTCTACATTCCATGCAGGTAAGGCTCTACGTTCCATGGTTTTCATATGGCCCCTTGTTTTAAAAATAAAAGCCATCCTCTGACATCTTCCTTTGACAGGTGAAAACAAGAACTTCTCCAAGGCCTATTAGCAATAAATTTAGAGGAAGAAATATTGTTTCTCCAGGAAGCAGGCACAGTGCTGCTGTGACTGGTCAGTATCTCACATTAATGGATGATGAGGAAGTTTGGAAGACAGGAAAAGTTTGAAACTTGTGGGAGAGGAATTTTTGCAGGAGTTTTTCCACAAGAAAGGGTAAAAACCAGCTCTCTTGTGAAAAGTAGACTCAGGACAACAACCCTAACGACTTGTGTTTCCACAAGAAACAGGGCCCTTGGGGAAAACCAGTGATGAGCATGTGATAGTCTAGCCAGGGACTTCCAAGGCGGTTTTGAAGAACTGCAGAAGGCAGGCATTGGGGTAGGGCTCTGGGTTTTATTACATTTTAAAAGAATGAAACTGAAGAAGTACCCAGAAGGGGAAGATAACACAGTGCTGAGATCCAGTATTGTCTGGGACATTTGTTTTCATTTAAAAGCTGAAGAGACAATGAAATCCCACAAAACTCATGACAAAGCATGCTCTGGCAAGAAGGCCGAGTTACATAAACAGACAAAAAAGGAAGTCTTATGATGAGGTGGTGCAGCTGCCCTACAACATCCTACACCTTATCAGCATTTTTGAGATCTCTGGTAAGGAGTTGTACAGAGTAAGTTCTTGGCAGACGCTAGTATCAGCAAGAAATGGATTCTGTGGATTTCAATATGCTGGGCTGCTCCTCAAATCCATTTTAGTACTTGCAAGTCACATTGTACCCAACAGGGCTCCCCTGGAATAGTTCAGTCCACTTGAGAAAACTAACTTTTCAAAAGCATTAGTGCTTCCAAACTAACTGTCACAAACTGGCCCCACAAGCTTCTGTTCTCTGCCCTTGCCATCTGCTCTCCCTCAAAGTACACGACCTATATTCATCTGTACAGGGGCTCTTCCACTTGTCCACTCGAGCCCAGTCCCCAGAGTCCCTGCTCCCACAGACTTGCCTCTGTGGTCTCCAGCGTGATTATTTCTACTTTGGTGACATTGCCCCGTCCACAGAGCTAGACCAATGCGAGATGAAAGATTAAGAAACTCAGGCAACAAAGGAAGTGAAAGCCGTGATTCAACAGATGGTGATTCCTCTTAGGCAAGACCAAAATCAGAGTGCTGCCAAGACATTAATTGACTGATCTTTTAAGGTGCTTTTTTTTTCAAACCAGATACAAGAACAGGCAGTAACAAAACATTGTTCTTTGTTTCTCAGAGTTTCGAGAGAAGAAAAAAATTGCTCAAGACAGTGGGTTAATTTAGAAATCCACTAACCTCTTGATGAAGATCTGCAGTATTTCACTTAAGAAACAGCATTTCACAGATAAGCAACGTGTTCCTGGCACATACTTTGCATGTGATGACAGTGGTCACCACACAAGGAGCTAGTGGGCTAGGATTCTCAACCCTGGCAAAGAGACACCTTTGGGAAGCCTGACAGCACAGACAGGAACAACTCTTTGCTGTCTCTTCAGATATTCAAGAGTGAGGAGCCATCAATGAAGATAAGAGAAGCTGGGTTCTAGACAAGCCCTACAGACCACAGTGGTCCTTGCTGGAGGATTTTCTAGCTGCAGAAAATTCTCAAGGGAGACTAAATGAGCATTTAGAAGAAAGATCTATTGATAGTCACTAACCAGATAAACACCACCAGGTTCAGGAAATCCCTAAAGTGAAAACACACATAGGCTGTGAGAGTATACAACAGAAGTATAACACCTCATTCTTATGCTTCCTTGTTGTCTGCTTTTGGGTTTGGCTCACTTTTAATGAGCCAGCTCAGTTTGTACTCGGTACAACACTACCAATCTGCTCTTGTGCACATTACAAGGGCTGGAACTGGCCCCTCGGTACCATTCCTGCCCTGGGGATGTGGCAAGTCCCACTAGCCCACTCCTAACCATGCTTCTTGTGTACTAGAAGTACTTGTACATGCTGAGTTTCTCACAGTTCTGCTCTGAGAGGATCTCCCACCTGCTCTCCTACCATCTCTTCATGCAGCTGTGCCTCTGCAGCTCTTTTCTCTTGGCAGCCCCAAGACCACCCAGCAAGATCCATAGGACAGGCACGGACAATTACAGGCTAAGGGATTTCTAGACCATTGAAGAGCCTGGACAAGGCTTGCTTGTCCACATGCTGAGCAAGCTCCTCAGTGACAGTCACTCCTTCTCCTGGAAGAGAGCCCATGGCCAACACTCCTCATGGCCCGAGTAGGGGGAGGCCACAGCCCAGAAGACCCATCAGCATGGAGCCACTGCAGCCACCCCACTGTCTGTACAGAGCACTTGTGCTTCCTTACCTCCTGGCCTGGGCAGGTTAGGCAGACAGGGCTTTCCCAAGCTTGGCCCAGATGCTTCTCAGAGAGCACCCTTTCACATGCTGACAATGGCAAACCATTAGAAGTAAGCTTGGGGCAATTGCTGGAGACAGGGAGCAGGGAGATGCTTGGTCTGAACCAGTCAGATCATTTGTACATATGTTACTTAAAAGGCACAGCCCTCACTGACAGTCAGGGTCATACATGTAGGGTGCTGATTGCACCAAAAAAGTGCCTTTGGATGCTTGAAAATTGTGTTTTGAAAACAGAAGAAATATTGAGAAATAACTTTACAATACAATCAGCTTCTATGCTGAGGTAACAGACCTCATTCTACCCTACTGCATTTCACACCCACCCTGCATACATGACTGTCTAAGATTCAAACCAATGGAAAAAACCAGGCCTGATAGTTATAGCCGGTCATTGAATAACGGCCATTGCAAAATCTGTAGTTATAACTTAGTTATAACTGCATTTATAACTGTATTATTTATAACTGTAGTTATAACTAACAGTATGAGGAAAGAGTATCTCTTACTTGACCATAATTCATGTAATAAGTAGGCCTTATCATTAGTTTTCTGGAGGTAACACAGGAAAACCAGTTTATCTTCTTTTCCATAAAAGTCCTGCCTGACCTTATCCCAGCAGTACAGTGTAAGGGCGAGATTAAGATGCTGCTTGGAACCTACGGTTTCACCAGACGGTAAGCCAGCTCCCCAGCATCAGGTTAAAAATGCCACAGCCAGGAACCATCATGAGCCCTGAACTGCTAGCTTCTAAATGACCACAACACCCTTCTTGTGTACAGTCTTTTGATTCTTACATTGGTCATCTTCCATGTGAGAAGGAGGGCAAGCATATCACCTTTTTCTGTCCTAAAGCTCCCTGATGATTCTCCACACATGCATCGCAACCCTCCCTGCCACTACTCTTCCTGCTAATGCTGTCCTGGGTGGTGGCACACAGCTGCTACTTCCCTAAGATTTCTATTTTAATAACTGCAACTATTAAAAAAACCCTACTGAGTAATATATGACGTTCACTTATGTGTGCCTTACAGAAGTCTGATCAGCAAGTGCAGATTGTGGGATTCTCCGATTTAAAAACCTTGAAAACTGCAGCAAACTGTATAAAACAAATGTGAACAATTACAAAGTTACCAGCATGAATATGATTTAATTCAGTTGATTAAAGATTAACTAGAACCTAATGGCATAGCTTTCATCCTGTCACCATGCCTTACACCAGGAAAGGTTATGGACACACAAGATACTAAGACAGCACTGCAGCTCTTCTAAACCAAGTTGCTGTGGTTACCACAGCCACAGAGAAAAACTTTAGCATCTCTCCCTCTTTAAAGAGCGTGAAAGATCTTATTTTACACCATGATAAAATGCATAGTGCTTTCCGACACCCTCAGAATCAAAGCTTCTTGATGAGCATTACTGAGCTTAAGGGCGCATAAGCTCATGATTTTAGATCGACAAGTTTGAAGTTCAGTTCTGTAGTAACATAGGAGCATTTCAAAGACTATAAATCTCTGGAGCTCTGTAGAGCTGCCCAGGCAGTAGAGCAGTTTCAACCGTGCTATCACAGTGTATGTCTGTTACTCAGAAATAGCTGCAGACACAAGTCTGTTAAGACTTGTGAACTAACTCAGTTGGTCTTTTAGCTTAACCATGAACAACATACCGATTATTCCAGGGAAGACGGAAGGGTGTGTATTTTGGCTTCTGGATGGACTTTCATAACAGCAAACATAACATTTAGTCTGTATAAACAGCTACAGTGGCTGCAAGAAAAAAAATAATTAAGACAGTAGGGCAGGGGAGTAGTGTGTTTGACCGGGATCTTAGAACAAGAAAAGAAGTGGGGAATCCACTTCAACAGATCACTTCTGCTCATGCCTTTACTTTCCTTGGAAGCGTGGCAGTCAGGTCATGCTTTAGCTTTTTAGCCTCGATGAAGCCACCTATGCAACACCTATGGGTTTGGAAAATGCCTGATATGTTGTGAAGATGCTGTTATCTAATAGCAAATCTGAAGGCAGAGCTGAAGGAAGGGTGCAGAGGAAGTGGGAAAACAACCGACAGACCTCTCATCGCAAGGAAGATTGTAATACCTGACCTGGAGTACTAGCACATTTCCAGAGGAGGCTGCACACAGCGCATTTTGAGGCCTGATTGTTAGTGCAAACCTCTTCAGGGGACTCACTCTCTGTTCAATACTACATTTCACTTTTTCTCTTCTCTTTTATTAACTTTGTAAAGGTGATAAGCATTAGAGGAAGAAAGGCTTTCCTAAAGCATTTTACAACTTTTCTTACCTTCCAGGAGGTGGCCTGAAACAATTTCAGCACAGCAGCTTATTGTTCTGTAGTTACTTTTCCCCTCCTTCGTACACCCACAAGACTCAATCCTGCATTAAAAAAAAGAAAAAATGAGGTATTCCTATGAAGCTGCCATTCAGACAAATTACTAAGATTATAGACATAGTTGGGGAGGTTTTCATCCGTCTCTTACAACCTTCACATCACCTACCATTTCACCTCAGTCCCCAAAGCTTTTATTTCTCTCTGACACATATTGAAATACTAATTTAAGTCAACTTATACTGTGATGCAAAACCTTTGAGCCTTTGTTAAATACAAGTACTTGTCCAACTTTCCAAGCCCTCAACATCCGTTTGAAGTCACAATCAAGGCTTTGTGTGATAAACTGGATGAGATTGTCCCTTTGAACTTTAGAAATAATAGAAATGCTAACTGGTTGGAGAATTTTTCTGTTCTCAACGGATCTTTTTCTTCTGATTTTCTGATAAGCAACTGCATTAATTCAGTGCTCAAAACAAAAGTATCAAACAGCCTCAGTGAAAGCATTGTGCCTGCCATAGTCTGAATCAGACCTGATCATGATTCACTACCTTAGAACATGCAGTGTCTCTTGTTCTTTTGTTAATACTCTATTTGTGCATAAATTCTCATTTAAAAGAAAAACAAGGTAGACAGCACCTAAATACATGCAGCAGAGAAGCTTCAGAGCTCTTTTAAAAACACAAGTAAAAAAACCAACAAAACCAGAAATAAAATTGGCAATAGCCTTTTTTTCAGGTAAGAGTCTAGTTTTTCAAATTTTATTGAAAACACTGTAGCCCTACAACCTTCTGTAGAATCACACTGGTTTGCAGCGGTAGAGGTTTTGGCTAACTTGTGAATGGCTTTAGCAACTCTAAACAGCTTCACTCATTGAAAACAAAGCCTCCCACAAGACTCTCGCTACCACAACACATATAGGTAGGTATGTGTTGAAAACGGATGTGTATGAAAATGGATGATGCACTAAGTGATATAATATTGAAAATCATCTCACTGTGTAAGTTTTCAGTCACACTTCAAAAACTGACAGAGATTTCAAAGGGAAGTCAAGACCTCAGAATTTCACCTAGCCCACTAAAAAAGGGTAAGGTACATTTCCCCAGATTCAATTCTTGTTCAAGCAAATACAAGAACCAATTCCAGGTTTTCCTTTTGGCTTTGATCTAAGCTCTGGGTGCCTTTTTCCTCTTCCTTTTGTATTTCCAAAGAAACAGAAGTGCAGGGAAATTCAAGAGCACACACACCAGCTGAAAGCCCCCACCCTTCATACCAACACTATGCACTGAAAATGCAGACCAAAATGTCATGTCATTCTCTTGCCTCTTACCACTATAGAATTGTTGCACATCTCACACACATCAGTACGTGCTCCTATTCTCAGTACTGTAGAGAGAGCTAAGCTGAAATAATGTGGTGAAGCACACTAGTTCAAATACATTAAAATAAAGATTGAGCTACTCTCTACAATGCTGTTTCTACCGCCCAGCACAATTTGGTTGTACGCATGTAAACAGGGCTACCATAAAAACCCCAAGTATCTCCTGTGCAAGGTGCTATATTCGATGCCATGTCTGCTAACTGTACCTTCCCCACTGTTGCAAAGGGAACGTATATGGCATTCGGCTGACATTTCATCCTCAAAGAGCCCTCAGAAGAAGTTAATGTGAGAGGATTCAGCACAGAAACAGCAGAGTACCAATTTTACACTGTCACTCCTCCTTACCTCCACCAGGGAGTGCGGCCTAACCATGCTCCAGCATCAGGCCCAAGAAATCCCAGTCTGTAAATAAGTTGTGCTTCTAAGATTCAGCAGCAAGAGCAAGACGCTGACCTGACAATGTGGTTGCAGCAAAGGAAATTCTCACTAGATACAAGAGAAAATTCTTCCCGGCGGGGGTGGTGCAGTGCTCGGGCAGGAGCCCAGACATGACAGCTAACCCCCCCCCCCCGCAAGGGGTTTTCCAAATGCAGCCAGACAAGGAAGGCCCTGTGCAACCCCATCCAGCCTGGAAACAGTGAGTCCCAGGGGCTGGATTACAGACCTCCAGAGGTCTCATTCAGCTAAATTACAAGACATTATCAATCAAAAGTCGTACTTGAACTAATTCAGGAAAAAAAAAAAATCATTAAATGCTCGCCAGCATTTAAAGCATTTACGTATGAATGCATTTAAAATGTCTTTTGACCTCAGCATTTATTTTTTGCATTATAGGAGTATCTATGAAACCCACTAAGAGAGCAGAGCTTTACTAGAGTAAGTAAAACTGGAAGTGCACAATGCACACCGGTTATCATGAAAATGTTTAGTAAATCTAGTGGATACAATTCAAGAAGAAGCTGAGCTATCACAGCTAGCCCTGAATAAAGAACTGTGGAAAGAGCTGCTTAGCACAGCCAAATTAAGCAGACTTACCACAGCCCCTAAGATGGTAGTGCCCTTCTCTCCCAGCCACAGATCTCTCCTGCAAATAACGTCACGCTCCTTCCCTTAGTCCTACCTCCAGTGGCTCAGGTCTCCTGGCTCGTCAGGGATCCTGCTCTCCAGCTGATGGTAGAAGAGAGTCCAGCTCAGAGGTCTCCTTCCAATCCTACTCGCAGAGCTTCAGCAGCTTCACAGCATCCTCTGCTGCCGAAGAGCAGAATCAGATCAGAAATGAAGAAATGGACTAAGCCTTTGAGTGAACCTCATCGCTTTATACAGACACCAGCCCCACCAAATTACCCTGAAGTGAAAAGAGCCAGAAAACGAAGCCTTGATCCACATGAGGGACAAATCTCCTTGACTTCCCCAGAGCCACCTTTGAAACTGATCTTTTGGCTACTACAGGTGCAAAACAGGCTTGAAATAACAGAAGCTCATAGCTTCCAAGGAACAGTCCCACAATGGAGTACAAATTTTGCAGGGCTGGGCTTTTGAGGTAGCTGCTATTTTTCTCAGCCTAACCCTGATACGGTTCCTCAACCAATGACAGGTTTAATAATGTCATTACTTATTAGAAAACAATAATATGCTCAATTAAAAAAACCCCCAACATTGGTAAATCATCTGTTTGATTTGAAAAACAACTATCCTAGCTCAGTTCAGCATGGTACCATCATCCACAGCTACACTATCACTTATGTGTTTGCTCAAGGAAAAGCATGGTTTTATTTGTTTGCTGAAGTCTTTTGTCACTGTCACAGGTTTGTTGCACTGTCCCGCTGTTGATACAGCCAATGGCGAGGCAGCTGAGAAAATAGAAAATCATTTTAACAGATCTGGTACCACCATCAGCACCAAGAAAATCAAACTCTGAACTGTAAGTCGGTGCTATTCAGTACCTTTCAATGTCTGGCTCTACATAGTCCTTCTCCTTATTACTCTGAACTCTTATTTTACTAGGAAAAGCCCCCTGTGTTTCAATTTTAGAAAGAACAGAGAACGTGTAAACAAGCTCCCGCTGAAACCCATGGGAAATATTCCCATGGCACTAAACTGGTGGTCCCACAGACTGGTCAGGTGCTACAAAAATCATTACAGTGAGCGTAAAACCAGCAGTGCCACACACAGGTGAGCAATTCCATTCGGTTTAGAGGACAGCTCAAGAACATCCACCTTCACTCCTATTCCAGCCACCCCCCCGGCCCTGCACAAGCTTTTACTCACACATCGGACCCTCCAGCCCCAAACAGCTACACCGACCAAACCGGGTTATTGGATACCACCGCGCAGAAACGCTTTAAGGGCTTTTTTTTTTCTTTTTTTTTTTAAAGGGCGGCAGCCCCCACACCGACGCGGGGCGGGCAGCCTGGCCACAATCCAAAGCTCCGGTGACGGGGCCGGGAGGGTTACGGGGCGCCCGCAGCCCCCAGCCGAGACGGACGTTCCTATAGAGGCGCAGACACGCATACACCCATAGAGACACGTATTTATATACCGCGCG
>VZSF01006476.1:956181-966614 GCA_013398295.1 Chionis minor
GGATGGCGAGGTCTTCGAGAAGGCGGGTGTGAACGTGTCCGTCGTGTCCGGGCTCCTGTCGGAGGAGGCAGCGCGGCAGATGCGGAGCCGGGGAAAGTCTCTGAAGGCCAAAGACGGTGAGGTGTCCGACGGCGGGGAGCCGGGGGGGGGGGCGGGGGGGCAAGGGGCGACACCTTCACCCTGGTGTCGCGCCGTGCGGGCGCTCCGAAAAGCAGGGTACGCCAGGGAGGCCAGAGCGATTGATGCTCCGGGGAAGGTTCCGTTTGTATCCCGGTGGTTTCTAACCAAGCGCGCGCGCCTGGCAGGTGTACTTGTCATATCCCCCCCAAAAAAAAGCAAAGTATCGGAGCGCTTCTCCCTCTGCCACATACGGCGGCGTACCGTAGGCACGGGTTGGTTCTCGGTAAGGACGCTGCAGCCGGATCAGTGAAACGGCGCAGGAGTTACGTCCCAAAGAGGTGGAGGGAGAGAACCAAAAAGTCCTGGAGGCTAAAGGGGATCCAAACCCATGTGTGTGTAGTAGAGGGGAGCTCTGAGGATGCGGGGTAGGGGTCGGACAGACTTCCTCGCACTGCCTTATGGCTTGAGTGGTCTTCATCGCATGGGTGCTCTAACACACCATCGCATTCAAAGGCAGATACCAAAAAAAAACCCATGTAGGCGCACCGAAGCGTGCGGATGAGAAGTAGGTTGCACGCTAATCAGTAATTACGGTCACCGAACATGAGAAATTTTCTTGTATTGGGGCCTAAGGAAAAATAGTGCACTTCCTTAAATGATTATAAATGAAGCTATTTGAAAAACTTAAGTGTTTTTTTCTTTTTCTCCGTGCATCTTTTTATCTAGGAAAACTGCCTTTTTGCGCCATGGGCGTGAGCTCTGTTATCCATCCCAAGAACCCTCATGTTCCAACCATGCACTTCAACTACAGATACTTCGAAATCGAGGAGGCCGACGGTAAGAGCGATAATCCAGCAGTGAAGTGTGTATGAAGCATATGGCTCCGTACGAAGGTGGCGTGAGCGCGTGGCTAGGGTGAGAGGTTAAGAACTTGCCCGGGTTTGTTCCCAGCTGTGCCCAGAGTCTGTTGTGCAGCCCTGGATCTCGTAACCTCTGGGCCTTCCTTGATCCTTTGTTGTAAAATGGGTGTGCTGCGTGCATCCGGTGCAGTAAAGCCGTTTGCAGTTTACTTCGTGCAGCTCACATCTAAAGGTTTCAGACTTAAAGTGTAGCAGGTTGTAAGTAAGTAAAGCATATTCAAAGCAGCAAGTCTAGAATTTAGTAGGACAAAAGGTCTGTGAAGGACTGACGAGCATTCCAGTGAGGATGCACCTTGTCTCAGAAGCTGGGAAGATGTGTGGTCAGAAACATCTCAATATGCCTTTTTTTCCCTGGAGTTTCTGCAGCCGGTCACTGTCAGAAGCAGGACTGTAGGCTAGGTGGCCTCACTCCGTCTGTACCTCGTGACAGTGTACCTAGAGTCAGAAGCTCAAAGACGGTTTTCTTTCAGTTATTTTGCCAGAGCGTTATTCTAGTTAATTGCTTCCCCGGATTTAGTAATGACGTTCCCTTTCTTTGGCATGCACTGAAATGTTTCTGGATTCTTGAATAGCAGTTACCAGCCCATCTCCTGAAATTGATATCCTGTAGTCAGGGTCAGCGCTCCAAAATCAATGGTTTTCAGTACTTTGAAGTGTGCTTCGTGTTTCCGCAAAGGCACTGGTCATTGCGCTGCCCTGAACTCAGATTTTTCATGATTGATGTTTAGGAACACCATTGAATAATAATTTTGGTTTGGATTGTAATAGTAGTTGTTAGTTCTTGGTGAACCACTAGCAACATAGTTGTATTTGGAAGTTTAAAAGAAAAATGTTGCTGCTTGCCTCTCTCCTGTAGGAACTAAACAGTGGTGGTTTGGTGGTGGGACTGACCTCACTCCAACTTACCTGAACGAAGAGGATGCCATTCATTTCCACAAGACTCTGAAAGAAGCCTGTGACAAGCACGATCTGAAGCTGTATCCCAAGTACAAGAAATGGTACGCGGGGAGAGATGTGTTTGGGTTCCTTCTGTGGGAGCAAAAGGCGGCATTGGATATCGCCAGTTGTCTATTCTAAGAACAGTAGGATCTGTTCTGCCTTTTGATAAATATCAGGAGACCCTAATGAAAATTAGCAGATGTGTACTGGGTAAAAACGTAGTCTAAAGCAATCTCTTATTTACAGAGGCCAGAGTTTTTCAAATAAGAGGACTGATGACTAGGATCATAAATCCCTAGCCTGAATAAAAACCAAGCTGACTCTGCAAGACTTTGTAAGCCACAGACCTCACCAGGCAACTCAAAAATTCCTTTTAGCCTCTCGTATTTAAACTAGGACAAAACTTTTGCCCCATGGACTTGCGCTAATTCTCCTTACAGTGAACTTGGTAAATGTGCATGGCTTTAGTTTGAGCTCTTGGGCCAGTGCTGCAGTTCTGAAAACCCCACTCCAGTTTTTCTACCTTCAGTCTGACCTTGATTACCTTTGTTCTTTTTTTTTGCCTGCTAGGTAAAGCAGTTTGTCCTTAATCTAGAAGCTTCACAATTTGGATGGTGCTGTACTTTTTTTTTTTTTTTTTTTCCCAATGACACATGCGCGGAGAGTTCAACAATATATTCTCTAAAGACGCAAACTTTGAATGCTCTTCTTGAGCTGAGAGATACAGGTGGTGGGATCCTTCACTGTTCAGTGGGGGCTTGCTGCTCTGTGTCTGATAATTCTATCTGCTACAAGCTGTGGTATCCAGGAAGGAGGGGTTACCCTTTTGTAAGCTGCCAGGTCTCGCCTGAGGACAGGAGATAAAAGTGGGCGTTGTAGCTCAGCTGGGGACCACTTAGCAGAGAAGCGCATCTTGTACAACCATAAGACTACAGTCCTGTTCTCTGAGGAGTTTGTGCATGGTGTGTCAGCCTTAACGGTTGTTTGCAGTGCACGTAGGCTAGCAATGCCAGCTGCTGGGGATCGGAAGGAAGGATGAGTGTTCTCAGTCCGAGAGCAGCTCCGGGGGGGACTAATTGTGTCTTGTGGACAAAGGCAGTTTTCTCAGTCCCAGCGCGAGTGTTGGCTGTAAGCAGCAGCGGTGTAGGGGCATGCGGTTCTCACTGCTGGAGCAGTGTGCATCTCTTCTGAGCTTTACCAATAAGCATTGCCCATTTTCCCACCTTTCTCAAACATAAAAGCTCTTATGTTTACCGTGTTGTCTTCCTGATCTAGCTTTAAGACTTTTGTCAGGCTTGTTCTCTTTTGCCTTTCTGACTGAGCCTTTTTTCCTAACTCTTCCTGCTGCTATTAAAAACCCAAAAAGCTGAGCATCCCAGTCAATAAAAAAATAGCTTTGGTTGTCTGTTACATCTCCACATCTCTCCTGCTATGGGCATGCCATTTATATTGCTCAAAACCAGCAACTGTGGATGGATACAAGCATGGAAAACTAGTCCTAAAGGAAGGCAGGGTTTCCTTGCTGTTGATGGTTTCTGCTCCTTACTTCCCTTCCATTTCTCCCCCAGGTGAAGACTTGCATGGCATGGCTGCCCAAGCAAGAAACCATAAGCAAGAAAGGGTGTGGATACAATGAATCAGCTAATTTATAGTGATTGCATGCTTACACACTCCCAGTAAATACAAAAGAGATTAATTGCCTCCCTATTGTAGGATAAGCTGCACTTCTTCATAAACTTGAACATGAGCCATGAACAGCCACTGCTAGAATGGCTCCATCTTCCAAGTTTAACTGTTAAAAAGCCTCCTTCCAAGGAAGGCTGCCTCACTTTTGATTTTTCCTTAAGTGACAGTGGCTTTCTTATCCGGTGTTGGTTTTTTAGATTCTTTTAGTTTTGATGCAGAAAATCAATCCCTTCACTAGAATGGCAAAAAGAATAAAGAGATTCTCTTCCAGGTTTATTTCTGAGTTCATCTGAAAGCTGTACAAATAATTTGGGATCTAGATATAATTCTGGGAATGAAATCTAGAAAGAGCTCTCTCAGGGTGAAGTTCTGAGATCAGGTGTCCCTCCTCCTTGTTGGCAGAGGACAGGGATTGGATCACTCCACATGGAAGCATCTGCCGTGGTGTTTTTGAGTGTTACATGTTCAGTGACTGTGCGATGATACATGGCTTTGCAGAGACCATTTAATCAGAGCTTGTTCTGTAAGTGAAGGCAGGAGGAGTGCTTTCCAGATGATGCTGTATCAGCCTGACTCTCACCAGTCAGTGAAACGGTGGGGCACCCAGCACTACAGAAATTGACTTTCCATCAGTATTTCACTAGTACCATCCTGTGCCACAGAGCTGTTTGGAGTTCTGTTCATTTCTTTGAATATTGTGGACCACATTAATAATTGTCTGCTACCTCTTCTAGGTGCGATGACTACTTCTATATCAAGCACCGTGGCGAGCGAAGAGGGATTGGAGGCATATTCTTTGATGACTTGGACTCTCCCTCCAAGGAGGAAGTATTCCAGTTTGTGAAGAGCTGTGCCAAAGCTGTTGTGCCTTGTTACATTCCCATTGTGAAAAGGCACTGCCATGACTCCTTCACACCAGAGGAAAAGCTGTGGCAGCAGCTTCGGAGAGGACGGTGAGTACTGAAGAAGCAGAAGAACACACAGGAGGTGGATTACGCTGTTGAGAGAAAAATGAGTTAGTTCTTTGTGGTTGCAGGGTTTATGTCCTGATATGTGTTAATTTATGTCCTGTTGTGGTAAGGGCTAAGTTTGTGTAAATGCTCTAAAGCTTGCCAGAGAATTTCAACATTTCTGTGTACAGAACTATTTTGGAAATCAAATGCTAGATTACTGGGGAGGGTGCAAAGAAGGTACTAGCACACCCTCATTCCCCGCTCTCCCATGTTGCAGCACAAGGCACCCTATACAAAAATGCCACAGTTTCTCTCCAGCTCCTTCAAAAACCAAGAGAAGCTGCTGCTTTGTAACAGGTGAAGGGGTGTGTGTGCTTGGTGTCCTGAACCCTGCCCTCTCCTCTGCAGCCCAGTGATAGGGGTAATAGGACGGCCCAGTGACACGAGGAGCGTAAGGGTGAGGGAGTCACACTTCCTATTCACTAACGAAGCTAAACCCTAGAAAGTCATGGAATAACTCTACTTAAGAGTAGTCTTAGCTTCTCACATATGTATTTATTCAGTCTGATTTTGGCACTGAAATGAAGGCACAGTGAAGTCTTTGTAAAAGAACAATGATACAGAGGGGTTTTGTTTTTCTGGCATGGTCCAAAGTCACCATAACTTAAAAGACTTTGGAGGATGCTTATTAGTGTGAACCACTGTTAATGCTGCAGAAGCTGAAGTACCTTGGTAGGCAGAGTTCTTGCACTCCTTTCTCCATGTCCTTTGATTGTGTAAGCGTGCAGAGAAATAAGAATACATGTGCTTTCTGCAGAACTGGGAAGTCCCTAGTTTCTGCCTCTTCTGCAGAGAAATCTGTGAGAGTGGCATAGAGAAGGGCGCAAGCAGTCAAGCTTAGATCACTGATCGGCAGCAGTTAATCAAATAAGGATATATGCTTAATTTGGTGGGACTGTTTCTGGGAGCATTGGGCTTTCAGGATTCAGTCTGTGGATGGGCTTTAGCAAACCTGCTAAGGTTATAAGAGCTTCTTTAAGCTGCAGCCAGGACTAGCTGATGAGGCCTGCTGATTTCCCCGGATCTGTTTGGAGGTTACTGGGCTAGGCAAAGCTCTCCATTTCTGCAAACAGATAAGAGCTCCTCCCTTCCTGTACCTCTGTTAAGTACAAATACCTCGGTACTGGTTATTAAGATAAGTCCTGCTGAATTGTCACTGCTCTGTTCCTATGCTGGGGGCAGTAAACCATCTATTCCGGCACTCAGAAGTCCCAGCCAGCATTCTGAGTCTGTCCGACTCCTGTTTCTTTCCAGATCTCCCCAAGAAGCCAAAAATCTTGTTCTGACCTTGCTGCTTATGTGTCCTTCAGCACGGAGGACTGCATGGTAGAGTTCTTCTGTGGTCATTTCCAGTTCCTATAAAGCTCTTTTAAGTATCTGATACCACCACACAAGAGTACTAGCATCATCACCAAGCTAAACTTGGTGTCAAGCTTGCCAGCAGGGTTGAGGCCTAGGACAAAGAAGCAAGTATAGCACCATACTCTTCTTGAAGCGTTTTTCTGCTCTTGTCTGTTAGCTAAGGTCGTTACTTTCTATGCTTTGTGGAGTGGCAAGGGAACACTTGCATTCCTGTGCAGAGGATGCTAGAGAAAAGTTTGCTCTAGAACAGATCTCATTCTAACACCTAACACAGCAGAAAGACAAGCTAGTTTTGTTTGGTGTCTGCTAGTTGAAAAGTCATTTCTGATAATAAACTTGTTTTTCCATTGCATCTCTTCACTCCCCATAGGTACGTAGAGTTCAACTTGGTTTATGACAGAGGTACAAAGTTTGGCCTCCTGACACCAGGATCAAGAATTGAAAGCATTCTTATGTCTCTGCCACTGACTGCAAGGTAAGGGCATAATTATGTGGGCTTGCAGGTAGGTACTGTTCTTATTAAAATACTTTTTAGGATTAAATCAAAGGTCTGTCCTTGGTGTCTAGTCTCTTAACCGTGGTTAATTCATGCCTGGTACGAGAACTGGCCAAATACATGGAGATGCTTTTCTGGTCTGCTACACTTCCCCACGTACCAGTAATGTGTGGCCTAGATGTTTTCTGATAAAAAAAGGGGTATTTTTTTGTGCTTAGTACCTCTTGATAGATTGCCCCTTCTCGCTCCATGGGTTTTTTGATTTGTAGCTCTTTGAAACCATGTGAGCTTCTGGCAGTCCTGACAAGCCTGTAGCAAGGAGTTCCACAGTTTAACTGTGTCTTGTGTGAAAAAGTGCCTCTTTGTTTTTCTACTTACACCTGATGACTTCATTTGACTTTTAAGTGAGTGACCAGATTTTCTTCTGGTTCATTTTCTCCGTAACAGTTCTACACGCTTCTGGTTTTTTCATTGTCTGTTTTCTAGGCTGACAACTCCCCCTCTTCTTAGACTTTGTACCACAGCTGTTCCATACCTTTGATCACATTTGCCACTTTTCTCTAGGCTTAAGTTTTCTGTGCCCTTTCTGAACTGGGGATAAGGAACAGACAACATAATCTACCTGTGTGTATCCAAAATGCAGGTGTGCTGCTGAGTGGCATAATGATGTTTTAGTTCATTATTCCTTTCATAAATCCTCCTATGCTGTTTGCTGGTTTTGACTGCTGCTAAGCATTGCGCTGGCTTTTTCATAGAATTGTTATGATGCCAAGATCTTTTCTGGGCAATAAAAGTTAACTCAGTCTCTCAACGTGTATGTAACTTTTTTCTGTGTGCATCACTTTAGATCAATCAACAGTGAATTTCACCTACCATTTTATTGCTCAGTTGCTTGGCTTGATATTAACTCTTTTCCACTGCCTTTTTAGGTTTTAACTTGCTTAATCTTGCAATATCAGCAAACTGTCACTTATCATTTATGCCCTTTTTTAGGCTGCTTTCAAATATGCTCAGTAGCACAGGCCCTATCATGAATTTTGTAAGGCGTCATTAGTGACCTCCCTCTGCTAGGGTAACTGACCTTTGCCCACTACCCCTTAATTGAGAAGGCAGTCCTGGTCTCACCGCATGGTTTCATCCTGCTGCCAACACCAAATCGTGTCCCTCACCTGGTGGCGTAGCACAGTCCTATCTTTTGATTTCGTTGCTGGGATGATCTGGTTTTGCTTGTTTCCATCCATGTAAATAGCTCGCTTCACAGCATGAATGGGTTGTTTCTGGGGGGGAAAAGAAATGACAAAAAGTTGTACCTGTCCCTTTATGACTGCTGATGTTTCTTCCTCTGTCATGCCTCTTAACTGCCTTTTCAATAAAATGTGGTTTCTCATCAAATTTATTTTTAAAAACAAGATTCAACAAGGGCTTGTAGTGCCTCCAATCCAGCTTCTAGAAAAACTTGCCCTGGGTGGCTGAAAATACTGCGTCAGGATCAAATGATAAAATTTGAAGCTGGCAATTTCCCTCAGGTTTCGCATCCTCACTTTTTCTTCTCTGCGTTCTTTTTTTTGGCACATCTTCCTTGTGATACTAGTGTGTCACAAGAGACTGCAAAAAGATGTTTGCAAATAAACCTGCATGGATTGTGGGGTAGAGGGCATTGCTCTTTCTTTTTTTCTTTGTTATTCCAGCCTTTCCAGAAGTTGGGAAAAAGAGTGAGCTAACATTTCTCCTGTCTTTTTCCAGTGTTGTTATTTGGTTTTATTGAACTTGATTTGTAGCCGTATCTGTTACCTGCTTGGAGAGTATCAACTGTGTATATAGCTTTGCATCCTCAGAAAAGGCAACTCAAGTCCAAACACAGCCTGGTGCAGGAGAGGTGGCAGCCAACTGGGCAGTCTGAGTGAGTTTCCCCTCTCCCTGCAGGTGGGAGTACATGCACACCCCTCCAGAGAGCTCGAAAGAAGCAGAAATTCTGGAGGTTCTGCGCAATCCCAAAGACTGGGTGCACTGACACGGATCGTGAACAAGATGGATTGCTTACACTGAGCCATTATGAAAGAACAGGAACGCCTGCAAACCAGCTCATTCAAACTGCTGTTGCATGGCGGTTTTGTATAGCTATTTATACTCTTACCTGGTGCCTTAATAATGCTGTAGACTTGTTATAACTTGCAAATATGTGAACTCATTCTTTAAGATTGATCAGCTAATGTTATCAGCCCCTGTTGATGTTGCCTTGTGAAGGACCGGTGATTCCCTCACAGGACTACTACGCATGCTTAAGAACTTCCTCAACTGATTAAGAACTTCCTCAACTGATTTGTTTGACTGCAAAATGGTAAACTACTGTGAAGTGTTCTCCCAGTGGAATGAACACATCATCTGTGCCTAAATAGCACTGCTTACTCTTAGGAAATGTTGGGATGTTCTAGAAATTATTTTTTTTTAAAGAATAAAGGGAATATTTGGTATGATTTTAAACCTTAAACTCTGCTTTCAGGAAGTTGCGAAAAAGGTGGTACTTAATCATGTGTATTTTGATGCTATCCATGTTGATTTGACTGATCAGTAAATGGGAGATTCTGGGTTGGGGTCCCATCTAGTCTGAGGAGAGCCAAAGGCTGGCTGTCTGTTTTGAGGAGAAACTCTTTCAAAATGCTGCCCGTCTCAGCTGTCATGAAGGCACCATAGCTGCCCTGGCTGTCATGGCTCCTTGGCCAGGGAGGTTGAGGACAGATCAGGAACTTCTTGGGTCTTGACCTGATGTCCTCCAAATAGCACTTCACACTGATCCTAGCCCTAGGCAATCTGCCTTCCGCACTCCGGGCACGAAACTCGTCGAGGAGCCTGTGGGGAAAAAAAAGCGGGTCCTGTTCCCCCCAGCCCGGTAAGAAAAATGCAACCTTTCTCTCCCCGTCGGGGAATCGAACCCCGGTCTCCCGCGTGACAGGCGGGGATACTCACCACTATACTAACGAGGAGTGATGTAGCGCTGTGATGGCTTCCCGTCATGACGTAGTACTACGTCACCTCTGGCAGGTTTCCGTCCCGGGGTTGGCAGCTGCCCCGGCGCCTGCACATGGCGGGGAGAGGCGCCCCTGTGGGCCGCCTTAGGCTTGCAGCCCTCCGATGGCCGAAGTCAGATTTCCCTTCGGGAGCTACTGTTTTCATTTCCGTGTTGCACTTCCTCCTATAAAATAAAATATATACTATGAAAAAGGAACGTACCGTAGAAGCCAGCGATCTCCACATCCCTAAGGAAAAAGGGAGCTGGCCCGTACGGGGATCGAACCCGCGACCTTGGCGTTATTAGCACCACGCTCTAACCAACTGAGCTAACCGGCCGGTCCGGTGAGCAATTTCCGGATGGATCCAGCTCAGGCCCTCCCAAAGACAAGCCCCGGGTGGAATCTTTCCTGCAAGCTTTTTCCACGGGCGCCGCACCCCCCCCCTTACAAAAGCCCGCGCGGGTGGGTCGTTTCAGGGAAGGAGCTGCAGCACGGGCATTCACCGGGGTGACGAGAACTGCTAAAATGGAGCCTTTCAAGACGCGCGGTTTAGTTTTGCGGTGTTTTTGAACAACCCCCGTTACCGGCGGTGCGGGGGCCAATCGACAGGGCCGCACACGGAGGCGCGTCTCGCCGCCCTCCCGCCTACGCCGCGGACGGGGCTCCCGGCGGGAAGAGGAGGAGCAGCAGGACCGCTGCCGGGGGGTAAAAGGCAACACCGCCTCCCCGTCGGGGAATCGAACCNGCAGGGAAGAGGCTGCCGAAACCACCTACCGCCCTCAACCCCCCCGCTGTCAAGAGGACGCCGGGAATCCTACCCTTCCCCAGCCGCAAAGCCAGTTAGATCGCTTGTAAAAATCAAGGCATTGTGTTAAAAAAAAAAAAAAAA
>VZSF01006476.1:966855-971855 GCA_013398295.1 Chionis minor
TAACGAGGAGCGAGGTACGCACCCTTGCCCCCCCGCCGAGTCCCAACCCTCTCCTGCGGCAGCACCACACCACCCTCCACCCCACTCCTCCCCCCCAGCCATCCGCTGGGAACTGGGTGGGGGCGTCTGGCTGTCTGGGTGTCGTCTGNATAAAAATAAAATACCTCCGAGGCCGTGAAAAGTTGTGAAGGAGGAGGAGGACACGGTCAAATTCCGAGCCTTTTACTACACAACCCCGGTGTGAGCGCTCGGCTGAGCTCCGGGGTCACCCCCTCCTTCGCCATCTCATGTACCGCTAGCGCCACCCATCATAAAATACGCTGATAAAAAGAACGTGTTAGGAAGCAAAGGAAAGGTAAGGGCTGCAGAGAGAAAGCACACCGATGTGTCGTGACAATGCACGAGGTTCCACAAAAACAGGCACAGGGTCTTTACACAGAGGTTCCAGCACTCTCCGCAAAAAACAAACAAAAAAAAAGGTGGCAAAGCTGCACTGGAAGACTTGACAAATGCATGGGGTGAGGAGACGGACATAGATCTGGTGTAAGAAAATCCAGTTAGAAAGGAATAGAACAGGAGACACCTGATGCAACAAACAGCAGAAAGACCCAGGCGTGCATTAAGAAGGAAGAAACTCCCGCCCGCAAAAAAACCCAAAACAAACCCAAAACCCAAAAAAACCTTCTAAGTTGAAAAAGCATAGTCTATCAGTGAGATACAGGGGCTTAAAGAAAACCAAACAACTGTGGGCAGCCCACAGAAAGTAATTATTTAGTCAGCTACAGACCTGGAAGAATCTGCAAAAAGCTGTATCCCTAAGGAAAGTGAAGCTATCGTGCCCCCAATTCAGTAGGCAGCGTTTTCCTGTCGTGGCCCCTCAGCATCATTGCCAGGTCAGTAACACCGTGCGACTCCCAAGACTGCAGGTTTTCGGCCAGCAAAGTCCTCACACAGTCCTTGGGAAGCCGATCACAAGATTCTGGGAAATAGTACTGAAGCAATACAACCACTCCAGGTGCCAGAAGAGGACCTGTCATAAGCAGAATCTAGATTTTAAACTCGTGGCTGTCTCATGCTCTCTCACAAACATCCTTTTAAAGGATTTTGTTAGGAGTTTTGCAATCAAGAAACATCCTAACAAAAAACACTAGTCAGAGAAGAGAGAAGGTCTGTAAGAAGCTGTACGGTCTACTATATGTTTCTGCTATTTTGAGTAGACCTCATCTCACTGTAAACTAATTTCAGAATACTGAACTAGTTAGTTAAATTCAAAGCACAGAACAGCACAGTTCTACGCTTTTGCATCCTTTTGTCCTGATGCTGACAACCAAACACATTTGAACAGTTGGATTCATCACACTGACTTTTTGTGTGTATTCTGGTGCTCCTTGAGTGCAAAACGCAACAGTAAAAATAAGTGAAAAGCACATTGTTCCAGTAATATCAGCTGCAGAAACAGGGAAGCAAAGGAAGGGTAAAAGAAAGCAAAAATGTGTTGCCATCAAAGATTTTTTTTCACAACAATTAAGTTCTGAGAAGAAATGGGAAGGGAAACCACTGCACCTTTCAAAGATGAGAGTAGTTTCAGAAATCCCCGACCCATGTCCTCCTGCAATACATTTTTACGACGTACTCCATTTTCAAACCTGCAGGAGGGGGTGAACTGCTGAATAACACCCAGGAGAGCACTTGTACCACCTACGGCACTCCTTCCATTTTCCCCTGCAAAACATACACTCTTTTTACCATTGTACATGAGGTTAAAAATTGTAATAGTTCACAGGTTGATCTGCATGCACGCAGGACGCCGCTGCCTTGCAGCCAAACCATTGCTCAGGATTTTTAGGGTAGATGACTAAAACCAGTAACATTTGCAGCATACAGTTTTCATCAGATGCCCTGAGCTTGTCTGAATTGTCACTGACATTTAAGAAATACAGCCATAAAAGTATTTGTTCTCTTAAAAACAACAACAAAACCCTAAATGAAAACTTAAGAGACTTAGCCTGACTTTCCCCAGGAAATTTAAGGAATTTTTGAGGAATGTAAGTACATCACATCAAAGACCAAACAAAATAGTAGCTTTGCTGCTCCTTTAGGACAGAGACAGCCAGGGTTGGTCACCTTTTTAGGGACCAGGATTAACACCAGGCTTTTATGTGTAAAGCAGAAGCTGCTTCTCCAGCCTCTCCTAGAGTTCCACTAAGCCTGGAAAACTCTGGAGGGCTTGTGCACTGAAAAAAACCCAACTTGGCCACAAAAGACACGCTGAGCTACCTGGAACACCAACCAAGGTGATTCCCACCACAGGGGAATCGGCATTAATAACCTGAGAACTGCTGGGATCACACCTTCTCCAGAGCATGAGATTCGCTCAGTGAAGAGCGAGCAACTGGGAATTTGCATGCCAGGAGCCAGAAGATGCAAGTGCAATGAAATGCAATGAAATTATTTGCATACGGCAATCTTATATGCTATATACACATGAAACCAGAAATGTAATCTAAAAGCTTTGCTTTTTGCTGCGTTTGGTCTGCCTGTGCAGTCTGTTGCTCCATCTGTGCTCATCCTCATCTTCATCCTCACTTACTGGCACACAAGAAGAAATGCCCGTTATTTGGGCAATCATGCTTGATACCTCAGTTTCAAATCAAATCAAATCAAATTTAATACCTTTAACCTCTTCCTTTTCCTTTTCCAGGAAAACCAGAGTAACCTAACTTTGTAATATCACATAGTCAGAAGAAGAACTTGGCCAGGGATGAGGAAGTAAAGGGTAAGATAAACCTTACTTCCCCCTTCTTAATTACGGTACCTTGCAGATAAGTGATCGTGTGCATGTAACTATTTTTTGTACTTCAAGAACTCTTCTACCAGATACCTATTTATGACTTTGCAAACTTTGGAGTCTTAAGGTTGTCTGTAAGTATAACTTTACGTAATATTCTACATAAAAGGTTTTGTTACTATTGCAATTACTTATGGGTGTGGGGAGCCTGTCCTTTCAGACAAATATATAGGTTTATAGGTCATTTTTTGTCAACTACAAGAGTGATTTTTAATTTCCTTTTCAGTAATATAACGTAGAAAACTGTTAGAAATTTAGTAGCTACTGCAGTTAAGTTGTGATTCACCAAGATTTTGCTATTGCTCCTTACATGAGGATATGTAATTAATACTTAATAACAAATAATTATTAATACAAATTAATTTTAATACACAATCTGTCAGAAATACACTGTAGAATGCTAGTGCTTATCTTGATCTCGCAACACTTTGCAGGATTGTGGGCTGCACAGAATCATATCAGAAAGCAAGTCATACTTTTTAGACAGGTTACAATAAGCAGAACAGTTTGCATGCCACAAACTGTATATTATAATTAGATTATATGCGAAGGAAGAAACTATAGGATTTCAAGGCTGAGAGGAGCGTGTTGATCATTAACAACAGTTTTGCCTTCTCCACTTTTACAAGCCAGCTCCTTTATATGAGCTTGCAGTGGTTGCTTTAGAGGACTGAGAGTTGCTGGTCAGAATAAGGTAGCCTGAAAGAATGCTGACTACATTGCTGATTTTCTGAAAAAGAAATGTTGGAAGATTATTTCAACCATGGACAAGGCTCAAGGTTTAGTCCTAGGGCTGGGACAAACCCCAGCACCACCACAGGCAGACCCGCAGTGGGGTGTGCTGTTTGCTGGCCCAGGCAGCTACTGGCCAGACCCTGCAAGGTGAGGAGAAAGGTGGTGTTTGGGAGGACACTCCTGAATTGTGAACTGCTGCGCTACAATCTGCTACCTCAGACACACTGGACAGACTTGCGTCTGTAGGTCAGGATGGGCAACCACTAAGCCTCCTTGGCATAACAGGACCTACAAGCTTGGTGAGTTGTGGGACACCTGCAGAATTCATCCTTTCCATCAGGAAGCCAGTCTGATGGTGACCATGACGGTGGCCACCACAGTGGCTTCCTGATGTCACAATCTACCTCTCTGCCTCTTGCCCTGGTAGCGCCAAGGAAACTTGGAACAAGCAGGATCCAGACAAGCCGAGGCGAGTGGCTGCTGTCCTTTGGGTGGCATGCCAAAGAGGCCATTCACTGAACCATGGACTGGACCATTGGGCTTGGCAGGAAAAGGCAGCAGACAAAGAAGAGGGACATCTGGGACATCATTCTTCGGCATGTGAGTCATCACTGGTGCTCATGTAAATGGACAGAGCAAAACGGTTTATGAACATGTGAGAAATTGGTTATAAATGTGCCCAAACATGCTGAAACGTCTGTTGTGGTGGCAGATTGGTGGTGTGCACTTCTGTGCCATGTAACAAATGCCAGCTCGTGATCACACCTTTCTGCAGGTTCCTGATCCCCCACAGACTGAGGAACACTCTAGAAAAACATAAGTATATTTTAAATCATTTTTTCCCTTTTTGGTGTTTAATGGAAAACTGATTACATAGGACCAAGTTTGTGGCACAAACTGAAAAATACTTCTGTTGAGGCTGAAAACCAGCGGTTTTTTCCCTATAGTTCAAAGCCTTCTGCAACCAGAGGTTAGCTGCCTTCCTAGCAGGGAAAATGCAGGCAGCTTTCCTTGGGAGACGTATTTCGGAGGTCTGAATGCAATCAGCCACCCACCAAACCATGCCCACCACGGATTACCAGACAGCGGTACCAGGGTAGTCAGTGGGTTGCGGGGTTTGGGGGGTGGGGTTTGCCTTTTAGACGCACCACTCAATCCTGCTCCAGGTAGCAGGGCTCACTTCAGACCTTGTTTTCAAGCTGAGAGGACAGCAAACCTGGCAGATGGTGGGCAGTGGGCAAGACACACTTGCTGGGCCTACGGCACCTCAGCTCAGACATCATTCCAAAACCAGAAGAGAATCATAGAATAAAGGACCTTTTGGGAAGGGAAGGGACGGGACCTTTAAGGTCACAAAGTCCAACCATTAACTGCCAAGTTACCACTAAACCATGTCCCTCAGCACCACGTCTACCTG
>VZSF01006476.1:976855-1015387 GCA_013398295.1 Chionis minor
TCTCAACAAAACTCCTTTAAAAATTTGAGCTTGAATACCAAACCCCCATATTCTTCATCCACTTCTCTTAGCTGCATTAATTTGCTATTTCAGAAGACGCTCTCTTGAAGTAGATGCTAGACCTCCAGCTTCAGAATGTGCCCGAACTAAGCTGAATGTCACTTCATACCCTGTGGGTTATTTGAGGTTCCTAAGAAAGGCTGAAGCCCTTTCCTGGAGGAAATAGAAATACATACAGACAAATAGAAAAAGCAATTAATCCCTACGGTAATATCCAATACACCTAATGCTGATACTGCACTGAGACTGCCCTTAGGTTCAGCCCAAGGAAGACACACAGAATGAAGGGATAAGATGTACAAGAGATCGTGTAACCCGTATTTACTAATACACCTGGAAGAGTGAATCCTGCTAGGCTAACGGAGAGGAGCTCAGACCAGAGCACACATGAACGCCAGAGAAGAAACTATAACCCAAGTTCTCCTCATGTAAACATCCAAGCCAAAATAGACTAATTTTTGAAAGTTAGTCCATGGCTTCCTGTGTTGTGGAAGAGAACAGATGTTCCGTTTTTCAGAAAACCGGCGTAGCACACCGCTCATTTGCCTTGTTACGTTCCCCAAACTGAGACTATGGTTTAAAGTGCCCAAGTTGCACAGCTTCCCTTGGTTCACTTGGTTGAGAGCTGCTCAAGGCACTTCCACCATGGCTGAATTTATATACACACACAAAAAATACACACAAATTACTATTTTTGTGCCCCCTAGCCCCTGTATCTATGCAATAAATTGGAATAATCCTACATCTTCGCTCGCACATCATGTCAAGGCAGGTAAGAGAAATGACTAGCACAGCTGTATCATACTCCACCAGGACACGGCTGTACTAACAGGAACCGCTGATCTGCAAATAGATTTCTCCTTCACTCCAAAGGCTTCCAAATGCTCTTCTCTAATTCCATGGGGAATGACTATATAGGAACCAACACCTAGTTTATCATCAGCACTCTTAACTTGTCATGCCCTACCACTCAGCATTAGAAATAACGCCCTCCTTTGGTATAGAACTTCCGGGAACTGTGCCAAATCCCAAAGAAACAGTGTAATCAATAGGAAACCAGAACATGCAGTGGATATGGCCAGGGACACAGCAAAAGGAGATGAAAGCAGGGAAGATGCACTACCAATAAAAAAAATATTGTCCTAGAAACTTCATTCACCTACACATACCACTGCTGATAGGAGAGAGAATACAAACCATTGATCAAGGACTTGCTACTCATTTACTATTAAAAAATGAGAGCATCTTCTAAAGAAGAATAGTCTATACAAATAGTCTATACAGTAAAAGGTTTGCACCAAGGAAACCTTACACTAATACTCAGAAGAAAAACAACCCTGCAACAATTGGGAATTCAGGTTCTGTTTCATAGCAACATAACAGAAATCTATTTCCCTGCTTGAATAAGTAGTTTGAGCAGGGGAGAGAACAACAAAAGAGAAAATGAAGTACTCCTTTAAGTTCTTCCTTAATTTTTTGAGTTGTACATTCTAAAGTTTGTATAGTCTTCTTATACCATTGTGGTCGAATTTTTTTTTTTTTTTGCTTCCTTCGTGCTCACCCAATATCACAGCTCAACCTCTGAACTTTCCTACCTCACATTTGTGTCTCTTATTCTTGTTTCACTTATGCCTATGCTTCTCCTGTCCTGAAGAGGAAAGAAATTTTTCTGACTAAAAAGCATACATATGAAGCCAAGAAACAAGAAAATGTTTGTTTTTAGAATTTACTCAAAATTCTTCTAAAACAATAGCTTAATTTATAACTTTAATAACCTTTGGATACTCAATGTAATTTTAGTATTAAAACAAATTCCAGAAGCTGATAGCTTCTCTTCCTGGAAGTTACAAAAATGTAGTTATTTTTTCAAAATAAATGAACACCTTAAAACAGCAGCCCTTTGTTGAAGTTGGCACGGTTACTTGTAGATATGAAATCACTTTCTGCTGTGTATTGTAAAGGATAATTAGATGCCAAAGAGAGTTTTGAGGTCAGCCAGAGTGAGCTTAGTAGAGGCCTCCCCTCTGCCTGACAGCACCTGCTGGGCAAGAACTTTCTTCCTCGTCTGGAGTTGTACAATCTTTTCTTCTACTGTTCCTTCACAGACAAACCTAAAAAAGAAAACAAAAAAAACAAACCAAAAACACAGACACATCATCTCAACTGCTAGGAAGAAGTGTCAGCATTATATCAGCATTTCTCCGGTAAATTTCCTGAAGACTTGTCTCGCTTAAAAATCAACAGCCTATTACGTGACTGACAAAATATACATGGGCACAGAAAACAGCTGTTCTCATATTCAGATATTATAACATTTCAAATAAAAGTCTGATGCACTTTAGCCCTCAACTTTGGTCATCTGAAGCAATAGTAACTCTGTGACAAAATCCTGTAATGATTGTTTGATAACTGATGGCACCTATTATACTAAAAGTGCCGTACACAAAATAGTATTTTAGATTCCAGTTTCTTTGAATTTACTGTGTATTTACAATAACTAAGCTAGCCTTTTGGTACTTACAATTACAGATGCTTTTTCTAACAGTCAACTTTGCCAATTATTAGAAGTGCCCTATGTTTATGTTAGTGATATTACAAAGGTCCAGGCTTAAGGAGCATGGTGAAAAAATCTCCGCTCAGTAAGAGAAGAAAAATGGTTTGGTGCCCAGATTGTTCTCAGGAATAAACAGGACCATTCCCACTAAACCACAGGTTTAAAAAACAATAAACCACCGCTAGCTGTCAGGACAGGAACAAGCAGGCAAGTGCCACATAGAGACATTTTCATGTGGCCTCTGCCTCTGTGCCCAAACCCCAATCCCACCGTCAGACCTTGCGCCTAATTTTAAGTGAAGAAACAAGCCTGAAACCAAGGTCTTGTCTCACCAACTAAAGCCAGACAGTACATAAGCAGGAACAGCCTCATTTACTGCTGAGGAAAATCCTGACCTGTGTATCACAACATCCTTCTTCTGCCCCACTCGGTAAACGCGGTCACACGCCTGGTCCTCGAGAGCAGGATTCCTGCAAGATAAAAAAAAAAGATAGCTTAAGGGCTTACGTTCAGGAATAATTGAAATATTGAAGCCTGTGTACTCGCCTCATTTCCCTGCCTCCAGAGCATCCTGTTTTCTTCCTCTGTAGAACTAAAACCACTCCCAGGTTACCTTAAGTTTACTAGCTTGCTCACCAATATTCACCCTAACTGTATTTCCCTTTGCCCTTGGTAGAAGTATGCTACAACTCCCCACAGAGTCAGCTGTATGAATGAGACCACTGTTCCATGTAGCCCTGTATTTCTGGCCAGTAGTTAGCACTCAGAGAAAGCGGAGTAGCTGGTAAGGAAAGAGGAGAGCGAAGCAGGAAGGCAAACTCCATTGAAAGAGGCCTTCACTCAAGAATATTTACATAAGAAATGGTTCCGTTTGACAAACAGTTACAGAGAATACTTGTTGGCATAACTTCCATCATGTAGAAACATTTTAATGCTGCTACTCAGTAGCTGGTTTTGCACCAAAGCCCATTAGTTTGCTTTGTAAGTTGCCATGAGCAACATTTAGTTTAAAAAAAAAGTGATTCTGACTTTGATGAGAGACAACATAAATATCAGGAGCTCATGTGCACTATTTTCATAGCCCTGTAAAACCTCAGGGTACACTAGCTATGCCTAATTACTGATTATGCTCAACAAAATTGCTTTGTTTCAAGACACATTCCCTGTAGGTATTACTGTAAGAAATGAAGCCAGGGACTGCCGAGTCCCCAGTATCCTTTTGTGAGACAGACTGCGTACTTGCTTCTTTGGATTGCTGTTGCCTGCCTCTATTTTTTTGACCCTACCGAACTGTAATTCAGGGTGGTGAGCACTGGATTGACAAATCAGAGCATCTTGGAATAATGCTGTAGTAAAAACACTTTTCTACAACTAATCACTAACCCTTGCTCCCAGCTAATCACTTCCCTCCTAACCCAGTTGTATCAGACATCACAATACACGTGGCAAGCAGCATACCCTATGTCTATCTTCTAAGTTGGAACTTTTATTTCTCTTTACCAGTGCATGTCAAGGAGAAAGAGGTGGTTTCCTCCAGTTAAGTTCAGGCCAATGCCTCCAGCCAGCAACGAGATCAACAATACCTTCAAAAGGTGAAAAAAAAGTTAAGGAGCCTGTTTCCAGAAAATTAATGCTTCATATACTCCACATATTAACTTGAACCAAAGGATCTGTTTATCATACATATAATACATGCATGTATTTATTATGTACCTGGGAGCTTACCAGATGTTACTTGATGAGGCACAGAAGCCTGCACGTGGAAGTTATGGCTCAGAGAGCCAGCCTACCATTCCATATGTATTACCCTGATACAATTTTACAGACTAGAGAAAGGATTGAGAAGTTCAGTCTCTCTCTGTCCCACTTAAATGACCAGCCGCTCTGATGACAGCCTGTTGCCAACATCAAGACTAATCAGCATCAACTCTGAACAGTGCTGATTACTTAAACAGAGAGAACTGGACTGAAATGGCCTGCTACTCCTTTCACCTTCTAATATTTAGAAAAAGATGAGTAGCTGGGGAGGAGTGGGGATATAGCAGATGGTCAATTTAGAGAAGATTTCTTGTACAGCAGGAAAGGAACTCAATTAAGGACAGAGACACATTTGCTATATATATTAACAACTCAGTTTCACGGTATGGTACCTGAAAAACCCTGATCTTGTTTAAGGGGTCCGTTATTCATATAGCTGGCAGAAATCTTCCTTTGTTTAAGTTGAAAGGTAGAAGGAGAAGTATCTATTTTGTATATTTTGCAGCTTGTTCAAGAAATCCAGCAAAGAAAACAAGCTAAGGCACCATATTCCCCCCTTCCAGTCACAGATTCATCATCAGAGGAGACAGCCTGTCCTGCCTCAATAACAGGAACAGTGTCCAAATGAAAGTGTAATCACTATGAACAATTAATTTGGATTCAGATGTCTTTAGTCACCTGCCAAGCTTCCTTCCCTTGGCCAAAATTTCAGACTAGAAGCTATTTTTCAGAAGAGCCACACTGTAGTTCATCAGTATTTAAACACCACCCCCCAAGAACAACAACTCAAAAGTGAAAGAAGTTCCCTTATTTTGTATGTGTGCAAAACTATGACTTCTCTCACCCCAATCCCAATCTTCCTATCTTTATACCAGAGTGAGGTATGCTCTTATTAATTTTAGCCTCATTCACAGATTCAACTGACATCCCCTGTTGTCAAAAAAGTCAGTCTAGTAAAAAGCATCAGGTATGTTGGAAAACAGCAATGAAGTCTTACAGGTTCCCTGAAAGCAGGTGATATACAGAAAGAACCATCTTCCAATGCAGAAGCACGAGCTGGAAACAACCAATCTGCCCTGAATAGAGCTAATTGGGTCCCATCTTCCACATTACTCTCTGTGGCAAAAACGTCTTTGAACACACCGAAGATTTAGAATCATAGAATCACCTACGTTGGAAGGGACCTTTAAGACCATCATGTCCAACCATCAACCTAACGCTGCCAAAACCACCACTAAACCATGTCCCTCAGCACCACGTCCATCCGTCTTTTAAATACCTACAGGGATGGCAATTCCAGCACTTCCCTGGGGAGCCTGTTCCAATGCTTGACAACCCTTTCCATGAAGAAATATTTCCTAATATCCAAGCTAAACCTCCCCCAGCACAACTTGAGGCCATTTCCTCTTGTCCTATCGCTTGTTACTTGGGAGAAGAGACCGACCCCCACCTCGCTATAACCTCCTCCCAGGTAGTTGTAGAGAGTGATAAGGTCTTCCCTCAGACTGCTTTTCTCCAGGTTAAACAACCCCAGTTCCCTCAGCTGCTCCACACAGGACTTGTGCTCTAGACCCCCTCACCAGCTTTGCTGCCCTTCTCTGGACACGCTCCAGAACTTCAATGTCTCTCTTGTAGTGAGGGGCCCAAAACTGAACACAGTGTTCGAGGTGCAGCCTCACCAGTGACGAGTACAGGGGGACGATCACTTTCCTAGTCCTGCTGGCCACACTATTCCCGATACAGGCCAAGATGCTATTGGCCCTCTTGGCCGCCTGGGCACACTGTTGGCTCATGTTCAGCTGGCTGTCAACCAACACCCCCAGGTCCTTTTCCGCTGGGCAGCTTTCCAGCCACTCTTCCCCAAGCAACGTTTGGGCTAGCTTTGGAGTCAGATCATCCCAGTACAGAAGGTTAACATCAAAAGGAAGTTTTTAGCAGCTGCTTCTACCCATTATAAGATGTAAATTTGTTTTTACAGCTACCTCTTTCCCTACTGATCTTGGCACCTAGAGGTCCAAATAGAAGTGGTGCCAGCAAATGTAATCACGAAGTCAGCTATCGCAGCTTCTCATAGCAGTGCTAGTAACTGCTTCCCTGCCCCGACTGCATACCTGAGGCCCTTTGGGATTGTTATTGAACTCCTCTACTACATCCATTCTCTCTTTAGGATTGACAGAGCCATCCACTGTTGCGTACTTCAGCCCTAGTCGCCGGAGGTGCACAGCCACAACTTTCAACATACTTGTCCACTGAGAGACAACAACACTGGAGAGAGAGAGAAAAGGGAGTTTAGAGTAAGTTCTGTGTGTACTGCAATAGTTTGGTCATTGCCAGTGTCTCATCCAAGAGGAGACAATGACTCAGGCACTCTTCCCCATTGCAAAATGAAGCCAAGTTCCTTCCCAATTCAGAAGTAGATTCATCTCTAGGTGTACTGGTAGTATCTGTTGTGGAAGGCTAATACCCAATAAACTTCAGAAAAATTAAGTATCTAACTTCCACTTCTACTTATGGATTTTACATTGCCACCTACCAATCACAATTCTGAGCTTTTTCTGCAAAATAAATCAGTAGCAACACCAAACTTGGATTTCTCTGGGCCTCTCATCCCCCATACTGTTTGGATTAAACAGTTTGGAAGGCAATAATTTGTTCAAGAGCTTTTTAGTAGGTAACAAAAGCAATGTTGATGTTCCCATTCTTATGGTGGGAAAGGTTTTTGGAAAAGCCTTTGCCCAAGGACAGGACCTCCCCTTCCAACTCACCCCCAACATAACACAGATGTAACTACTTTGCAGCCACACACCTGTAAGTGCATTCTACATCGCTTAAGAAAACAAGCAGAAAACTCTGTAACACCGAGTCTGGTGCTGAGCAAAGACAGAGAGAACTTGCACAGGCAGAGCTGCAGGACTTAAATGTGGCTGAAGTCCGCTAATCTATGCATTCCTTTATCTCAAACAAGTTCAGTTTTAACAACTACTTTATTCCCCCACTTTTTTTTTGGGTGGTGGCATGGGTTGCAGAGCCGAGGTCAAATATTTCTCAGCATAATCAATTATTTCCAATTCTGTTTTGGAGAAAAGAAAGGTCCTCCTGGGCATCAAAGCCCGAGATTCCTCACACGTTCCTTTATGTTTACACTTACCTACATCTTAAACCACTCTCTTTTGTCTTGGATTTTTGGGTGTCCGTCCCCCTCCCCCCCCCCAATCTGCTTTCAACTACTGCAGTACTGCCAATATTTTAGCACACCGGGAGTTTAGTATTCAGATGTTTTAAACCATTTCTTCTGCTGTCAAGATACATGCTTCTCTCAATCACTATGACTAAAGAAAAGGATATGTTTACTAACCTTTTCTGTGACTCTGAGTGACTTTGAATAGTTTTCAGTTCAGCCAAAAGGTGAGCTATCTGCAGGGGAAAAAAAAAAAGTTAGTCTGCTTGCTGTCATAACCCAGCTCACATTTGGCTATTCTTCATTAAAATAGGAAGCGATCAAAATAACTCTTCAACTGGAAGAAGAATTGGAAGAACTGGAAGAATTTCTTCTGTGCTCTGACTTTCAAGATATTTTAATAGTCATTAGTAAGAACACTCCCACCATGGAAAACAGGGTTAAGAAATCAAATCATACAAGCATGTTTTATAGATTCCAACCTTCCTGTGAGAAGTTATTGCCACCTCTCTTCTTGCTGCCACCCTATTTTTTCTAGCTCTTCACAAGTACCATGCTCTCACACGCATGCTTTTCTAAACTTCTGTGAATCCAGTGCTCAAGATTTTCGCCAACAGTTTTTCAGCAGTCAGATTCTCACAGCTTTATTGTCATCCTGATAAGCTGGAACATACCCAGAAGGGGTTCAGCAGACTGTCAATCTACTCACCTGATTTTATCTAAACTGCCAACTTAGCCTGATCTGCAATTACCAAGTGTGACAATTCATTAACAATTTAAAAAGCAAAGCGGTGAAATCCAAGCTTCTCAAGGAAGGTAAGAAAGCCACAACCAGAATACCTTGGTGCTCTCCCTGGTGATTTCAAAGATATCTGTTTTAAAAGCTGTGCCATTGAGGCAGACTGTCGACTTGGAATCAGGAGTCTGGAGCTCAGACAAGGTCAAAGCACTAAGTTGTTCCTCAACGGAGAGCGAAAGGCCTTCGCTGCTCAAGTTAACTTGGTCCAGAGCCTGTGGGAAAGAAAGCAATATAATAAGGGATCACAGTCAAGCCTGCAGTCAAATTCAATAGTAGTTCACAGTGTGCACAACATCTGCTGAAGACAGTGGGTTTGAAGGAAGCTATGCAATATGAAGAAAGAATGATTAAGAAACACTACTGTGTCAGACCAACAGTCCCTTTGACCCCTTATTCTGCCCCAAGAAGGGGTAGCGTAGGGAAAGCATGTCAGCTCAGCCATTTTCTGTAGTTCAGTTTCCTCAGATTCGCCTCCCATAGCATTTAACAATTGCAGGATTAAAGATGTTAGAGGATAAATCCTTGCTGTTCCCTTAGTATCTGGACTTATTCTACAGCTGCTTTATATGACTGAGCAAAGAAGTTCTGAAAAATTAGTCTACTTCATGCAAGGCAACTTCAGTCAAGGCACTAACAGCTCTCCAACACACAAGCCTTTGAAACAGACTACACTTGGGCATTTTTCAAGACTAGGTTAAGATCAAGACTTCTTCTTTGCCATTAAAATTTCATTTCTTCTTCTTTATCTGAATAAAGATATTTCCAGAGACACAGCTGCCCACGTAGGTCATGCTGGGAACTCTTCAGTAGGAAGTATTCCCCATCTTATAGCCCTCTTGGGCTGTAAAACACACAGTCCTAGAAATGGCTCGGTTCATATACCTCTAGGTAAGAGATGCAAGGGTGTTACAAAGTCTGTTAACTTAGACAAACTCTTAAAAAAAAAAAAAAACACCCACAAAACCCCCCCACCGCTATAATGCAATGCAATTACCACTTTCAGTAAGGAGAGATGGCAGCAGCACTGTCGGAGCCTCAAGAGCATGGACAAGACGTGGACAGTACTTGAGACGTGGGAGGCACTTTGGGAGCCCGCTAGAAATTCCTTTTGACTGACCCCAAACTCTTGTGCAACTACCAAGGAAGGAAGACAAAACATCAAGAGCTCTTGGAGGCGTTTCCAAGCACTGCCCAGCCACTTCCAACAAGACAGTGATTAGACCTTTATTTCAGAAGGGAATTTTTGACCCAGGGAGGTTAAGAGATTTGCCCAGAGCCACAACGGTGAGAACAGACTTTTGGAATACTATGGTAGGATTCTTTGTAACATCAGGGGAGCAGCAAAACATTTTCCAAAGAAATTCTTAAGTCATGACCCCATGTGGCCAGGTCTGATTTCCCTCCTTAGCTGTGCACTTAAGAGTCACTTCTGCAAATGTTTTCAGGGAGGGTGTGCTCAAACCTTTCTCAAATGGGTTACCGCTAGCATACTCTCTGCCTTCATTTTTCTGCTCTTGTCTCTTTAGGTAGGATTGTAGTGTCGACCTGGAAAAACAAGACAAAGACCATGGGATTTACAGTAGGAAAAAAGGCAAGAGAGACCCAAGCTTAACAAGCAAGCAAGCTGGTGACACATTAAGGTGAAGAAGGTTTCACTAATCCTTTAGTCACAAAATGATCACAAAACACCTCAGTTTTAACTTGAATACGATCAAAACCAAGATCCATTTTGGGAAACACAAGAGGAAGCAAGTCTGCTTACTAGAATACCTTGAGTACAATAGGAGCCTCAATGGATAACATTCTTCATAGCAAAAGGACATCTTTAAACATATATTTAAAAGAAAGGAAGACTGTTTACAACAACACTGTTGAAAGAAACCCTAGAGGAACACAAAGTGATGCTGGCTTGCTTTACGGTCATCTGGAGAGGCCAGCATAATTTCTGATTGTCTAAGTATCACAGGCCAAAGAAGATAATTCTCTCCTTCACAGGGAATCTTAAATCATCATTTAAGAACTATTGTTGTAATTCCAAGTCTTTGGAGTCTTGAAATCAATGAGATAAAGGGAAAGGCTAGAATATAAAGCTCATACAAGGCAAGAACATAGCGGGAGGGGGAGAAAGGCATCCGTTTCAGCTTTTACCAGAACAAGCAATATATTGTCAAACATGCTTGACGGGTAGTCAGTCAGGGAAAAAAATAATGGGAATTTGTCTAAAAGTGCTTCTCATCTTAAGTGGAGCTCTCTTTCTAATTTTTCACACCAGTAAGAAACAAAACCACAAAATACCCTACCCCTTCCCACATTCATACCTGGATCTTGCAAAGAGCACATTGTACACAGACTGCTCCTCTGCTGAAAGTTTTAACTGATGCAATTGAGTGCTACGCTGGGGCAGAGATACCTGAAGTAAGAATACACAAGATCAGATATATATAGCACAGAAATCTTATACAGCATCACAAACACCAGTGTTCCAAGATTTAACAGCATTCTAAGTCTCGGAAGACAGCTGTTTGTTTCTTCAAGTTGTTCATATTAACACAATTGTGACACAATATAGATACCCACAGAACTCCACGTAGCCTGGTTAACACTCAAGATTATAATCTTTATTCCAAATCATCCGACAACAAAAATCATGAGCAACTAAGCACTGACTTCCACATAGCTACCATGGAGATATTCCTTTATTGCGTTGTAGAAGTAGCTTCTAAGTTCCTCATACAGAATCAGGCAATACACCAAATCTACATCTTTTAATGGCTTACAGATACACCAACGATCTAATAGGCAGTATAACAGGCTGTTTGTAAAAAGTAATGCAGAAAGCCAATGCCCCAGCATGTACCAGATCCATTTGACATGCAGCAGCTTTGATGCTCAGAGATGTAGGTTAGCTCAGAAACCTAGACTGACTTTCAACCAAGTGGGCACCTACTTGCAATTACTTAACATACTCTCCTCTGCATGCGATTTATAACTAAAAGGTTTAATTGTTCTTTATATTTCTGCTTTCTGAATAAGCAATCAAAGCATCCCACAGGCATTCAACTCCTCTTGATTGAGAGACTGCAGTAGACAGGAAACCTCACCCATTAACAAGCTCATGCATGTAAAGAACTAACTGGCTGCTGCAAGGAAAGCAATGGAATGATTGTCTAGTTGTGGAGGGTGAAGTTCTTACCAAGGGCTTGCCAGTTGAATCCAGCTGGTCCTTAGTTCTCCTTAATAAGAGGCTCCTGGTTAAGAGACTCAGCCTCTCTCCTCCCTTTTTTGTGTTGTTATCTACTTGGTACTTCCACACCTTGTACTCATCAAAAGGAGAACAACGCAGAAACCTACAACATGAGGGAAGGAGGCTCCATACCAAGTGAAGAAGAATTCTTCAGTTACTCATGAATGACCAGAACCAAACTCCTTGCTATGCAAAACAAACCATTTCCAGTTTAGCCACCACTGCTAGGAGCAGTAAAAGACTTCCAGTGTAATGATGCTGATAACTGGTTTGCTCAAAAGTCTTACCATAACTAGCACAGTAAAAGCATCTTTCTGGTTCTGTACCCGTCACTTCCTCTCTGCTCATTATGTCTCACGCATCAGCAGCAAATGAAGGGCAACATGAAGCACAGGCACTCACCAAAAAGCATATTATTTATTTTTTCAAACTCCTGTACCTCTGAATTGAAAATTAATTTCAATTATCTAAAATTCATTTCAAATATAAGTATCTCTGGCTCTCCAGCACCCTTCATAAACTTTTTCTTCTCAGCAATGAGGAGCACAGAGCTTAACCTGTTTATCATTTGTTTAGAAAAGCCAAAGGTTTCACCATTTCCTTCAATTCCCTTGTAGCACAATGCTCTTTAACAGGGTCCTCACAGGCTCTCCTGGTAGAAATCAGGATTATCACACAAAACTTCTCTTCATTAAAATTGGTTCTGTGGATATTCATCTTGGAGACATAGATCTGAAGTAATTTCCCCTTCATCCTCTGTTAAAGCATTACAGCTTCAACACAACGGTAGACACATGGTCAGCCTTGCAAAACATCTCAGCCACAGCCTTTTGCAATCCAGCGCCTGAAGTGTTAATATAACTAGTCTCGCTACCTCACATCTCTTAGAAAGCTCTCAAACTTAGAAACAACTTCAGCACTTCATCAGCAAAGAACTACTGGAATTTGAGCCCGGTCCATGTGTTCATGTGCAGCCAGCTCACCTCAGGAGAGAGTACATGTCTAGTAAGTTGTTCTGTATTGGCGTCCCGGTGACAGCCCATCTGGCAGTGGCTCTCAGTTTGCACACAGCTATAGAGGTTTGAACCTTTGGGTTTTTAATATTGTGAGCTTCATCCAATATAACTCGAGCCCAAGCTACCCTGAGCAGAGGGGAACAGGGAGATGACCCACTCTGAAAGACAAAGCAGACTATTTATAACCCAGCACAATAACCTCGCTAGGCTCTCTAAAGAGCCACAGGCAAACATCTTTCTGGCAAGAAGCACTTTCCTGACATTAGCCAGTAGTAATCCGACCTCTTACTGTCACATAAGAGATGCTCTCAAAAACATCATCTCTCCAAAGCTTCCATGAAAGTTTATAAGCCAAAGAATACAACATTTGTCTGTTCTTGATGACAATTTCTAATCTTGCTGTTTTTCTTGTTTTTAACACTTTATCACCTCGTCCTTCCCAAGAGACATTCCATATCCGTAAATTTTTGCTAGGCTGGGACAAAGGAACACATATAATTATGCTATTAGGACATATCCTTTACTTTTTAATGGAGGATCTCTCTACAATTTTATGGGTGCCAACTTGAAGTTTCAGGAAATTCAAAGGCCCGTTTGCTTTAAGAGTGAGATCTAGACCGCAACAGGTTTCTGATAGTTTAAAGTAATGTTGGCACTTCAGCAAAGAATATCAATAGGAGTCTAGTGTTCCTTCACAGTCTCACCTCAAAAGAAGGAGCACAAGATTCATCGTTGCACTCTTAAAATTACTTTTTAAGACACTTCAACTATATTCAGTGCAGTGTATTCTATATTACTACAGAACAGCTTTCTTGTGAATATTTTTCCCTGTTTTCTTTCAGTACTGCACAGTACTTTCTCTCATCATTTCTACTGGGCAAACTCAACAGGGGACTTCTGAAAAAAAAAAAAATTATTCAACCTGCTGCTCACTGTAGCATAAGGTGCTCCTTGAAACAATAATGGTTTGCAACATCTCAGAACAAAACATTAAGGCAATCCTCTATCAACAATATGGCTTCTCACCCCTACATCATGGTCCTCAGCAGGGACTTCCCCCTCCTCTTTGCTTGTGGGAACCTCCTTGGACAGGATGCTGTAGGTTGTGACAACAACATCACATTGAGAGAGCCTGCATAAAAGGAAAGTACTAATCAGGAGCAAGAACAGATGAGGAATTAATTTTGCAAGCATTTTGTCTGCCTTGCTCAAGGTTTAAGAACACAGTTCTACAAGAGCTTAAATGCAGAGTTTTACAGAAAACTGAGCTTCATAACAATCAATCAGGAAGGGCACGTTGTCCCCATTTTCTGGATGCTGGAAGTATGCACAGCAAGCTTAAGACGCCAGTAAAAGTCAGTGGTACAGAACACACGCCACATGAGATGAACGTCACTTAGAATCTGCCACCTAGAAATACTGCTCAACATGGCCTAAAATGGTTTAGAGAATTTTCTGATCTATACATACAGCTGAAAAAAAAAAAAAATACAACCACAAAGCACAAACATGGAAGAAACTGCCACTGAGAATCTCTGCAAGCAAGAGATGTTTCAGAGAATCCACACCTGACATTCTGGATCCTCCACATTTCCATACTTCAGGTTCTTCCATCATTCTACAGCCACTGAATTTCAACTCTGATATACACAATCCCTTGTTAAGTAGTGCTTTACTTTTCTTGGTCATATTTATGGTTCAGCACTTACACCTCTGCATGTTTATCTCGGTTTGGCCCATGGTACAAATAGACCCTCAGTTTGCCACAGCCCACACGTCTGTCAATCTCTTTCTTCCAGTGATGGATCAAGGATGCAGGACAAATGATTAAAGTGCTGTGGGAAGGGATAACAGTCGAATCTGTGGGAAAATATTGCAGACAGGTTTCAATGTCTTCACATTAGACTACAACAAAGACGGAAGTTTTGGAAAGTCACAATTAAGATGGGTCCACCTTTCCTGTGAGCACAGTTTGTGAAGCGGACATCTCTACATTGCATTCTTGGGGACTGTTAGTTCTGGGTGGAAAAAACCCTCTACTTAAACACTAATGCATTGCTCTTGTTGACTCAGAGTTATGCTATAGATCTGTGCGCTTCATTTGGATAAGCTGAAAGGTTAGAATTCAGGAATTATCCCTGATCTCTCCTGAGAACACAATACCAAATAAATACTTCTTTCCTGTTCTAGAAGACTGAAACGTTACCATTCTGAACCACACAGGAAAAACAAACATGCACTCAGTAAAGTTGGCAAGATGGGAAAAAGTAGTCCAAACAGTTCCATGAGGATGGAGACAGTAATAGGTCGTGGATGCAGAACAATACTGTTTAAAAACTCTGACATCCCTTATCTCTATGAAGAAGATAAAAGTAATCTTATGCGGGGAAAAAAAGAGAAACAACCAATCAGTCACAGGCAGGCAAGTAGTACCTAATTTAAGTCTTTATGCTATGAAAACTATGCATACGTTGAAAAAAATTTTTAGCCTTTTTTCAAAAAAGCATATGCTCGCTTTAACTGGTTCAGGAAACCCAGTTCAGTAAATCCCAAAACATTATAAAGGAATGACTTGGGAAATCCTACACATCTGATGGAAGAACAAATTACACTGACCAAGAGAAAGGCCTTGCAAGGGAGTGCAGTAAACATCAAGCACAATGGAATTTGCCTACAGAAAGTAAGTCTGTTGTTTACAAGACATTAACCCATAATGCTTCAGGCATTTCAAATGGCACTGCATCATAATGTATGTACTGTATGATGGAAACAATTCTGTACCATTTTTGGATAGCCATATTTCTAACTTCTCCTTCTTCAGCTGCTTCTGGGCCAGAATGAGAGCAATCATCGTTAGAGTCTTCCCCAAGCCCATGTCATCCGCTGGAAAAAGACACACAGAAGTTGCGATGAACTGCAGAAATGAGCTCTCCTTGCTCAGACCTACACTGAGGTAAATACTGCAACAGAAATTGCCCTGAGGAATCCTGGAAATAAGGATACACATACAAGGGTATGATTTTGTAATGGGTTAATAGTTGCAATTGGTCCAAGGTCACAGAAGAACAAGCCCCTGCAACATGCCTACAAAACAACTAGTTATTTACCTCAGAGTAAGTTATGTGCCGAACTGTTGCTGCCATCTATATGTCTCCCAAAATCCACTTTCCTGTTCTGTTGCTTACCCAGAATTCCTCCACATGGCCTTTGACTCTCTCTCCAGCGTAGCCATGCGAGTGCTTGTTTTTGGTGCAGCAGCAGTGGAACCTGAGTGGGCGAGACAGAGGATTTGAAGGAAACACCTTGCAAAGTCAGACACTTCTGCTTGCTGTACCAAATTATCCAGCTGAACTGTCCTACTACAATCTTACCAAGAGGAGTTTGACTACCTGTTCTTTTCCCACATGGACAGAGATATGCAAAATAACTCCTGCAGACAGGAGGTCAGCAGTACCATAGATCAGTCTTGCGAATGCTTTATGCACAAACTAACCTAGCATCTCACAGTGCTCTGAGTGCATGCAAAGGCAGCTCGTCCAGGTGGAAAATCCACCCATGCCTACCTTGCTTACAACAGGCATCACTGTCAAGGAGAGGGATTGAGAACATTTCCCCTTTTCTCACCAAGTCTAAGACCGCTCCAGACTCAGGATTGAGAATATTTCCCCTTTTCTCACCAAGTCTAAGACCACTACAGACTCAAAGTGTCGTGGTTTAACCCCAACTGGCAACTAGGACTATACAGCTGTTCACTCACTCCTTCCATCCTGGCCCCAGCAGGGTAAGGAGAAGATGGAGAAAAAGGAGGAGAAAAACCTTTGTGGATTGAGATTATGACAGTTTAACAGAACAGTAACATAAGAGAAAATAATAATGATAATAATAATGGTAAAAGAATATACAAAATAAAGTGACGCAACACAAATTGCTCTCACCACACAGTGATCAATTGCCCATCCTGTCCCAAGCAACAATTGTGGATCCCTGTTCCCCAGCCAGACCCCATTTATATACTCTATGCTCCCACTCAGCTTCTATGGGAAGCTGAAAGTCCTTGACTTACTGTAAACATTATTTAGCAACAACTAAAACAATGTGTTATCAACATTATTCTTATACTAAATCCAAAACACAGCAGCTACCAGGAAGAAAATTAACTCTATCGCAACTGAAACCAGGACAAAAAGACAGGAAGAGAGACTATGTACTATCCTCATGAGATACTAAATGCCCTTCCCCAGAACTGAAAAGGTCCCAAGAGGATCTGACAAGCAACACAATGTACATACATCAACGCACCATCTTGTAGAGAAGCATGTGCCTTCCAATGTCTTGCACGTAACCTCAACTATGGGTTCTGTGCCACCTGATAGATAAAGAGCTGCTCTTTGGCAGATCAGAATGGACTACTCCAGAGTCCATTGGGTTGCATGAATTCAATCACCTGCAACATTTCTAGAAGACTACTACTTACAGCTCATTGTGAGACCTGACTGGGAGAAAAGAAAAATTAAGAAAATTGTTCCTCACTAGAGACCTGTTTCTGCTCTGCCAGTCATGTACAAATGGTTGTGGGTTGGTTGCTTTATCTGAGGCACTACTACTTTATTCAAGCACTAAATATTCTGAAGACACCACAGCGACTCTCATGGATGGAAAGTAATTACAGTGTTTCTGTCCAGTAGGATGAAAACTGTGAAAGGACAGCATGCTCTGGAGTATCACCAAGATTTTACACTTCACAATGAAGGTAACAAGAAACCTCTGAGTTCATCAGCACAACATCCTCCATCCTTGCCAACTCACCTTCAATTCAGAGGGGTCTTCAGCTACTGTCTGCTCTGTCGGACAGGATTCTAGAGATTTGTGAAGATGATTAATAGCCTCACTTGTGGCACTGTGTACAGCCCTGATTCGGTCCTCTGTCATTCTTCCTCCATATAGATTCTGCACACCAGAGTTCACTGGAAAGATACAGTATTATGCATGAGATGCGTTTACAAAGCTAACTTTCCCAAGCAGACCTTTCATCTTGTAGATTAATCTCAGTGGCTACAGATGCCTGGGTGGCAGTGTGCAGCTCACAGTAACTAAAAAGGTTTAGTACTCTCATGTATACTCACAAGTTGCATGATTATTTCTGAAATAACCCTCACCAGTGTTCTCTTTAATGAAAAAAAAGCCTTTCTGTACTTACTTCCAAACCTGTGGCCGTAATATTCACTGGAACCCAAAGTAGCAGCAGTAGAGGGGTGACTACGTGAGCCTGAAGAGGTCCTTGCGGTAGGATCCTGGAGTGGTAGTGGTGTTATCAACTTTGTACCACCCGGCCTGCCAAATGGGTTAGACAAAGATTCCTCAGGGCAGCTGCTGCTTGCGCTATCCTCCCCTTAAGAAGAAAGGAATTGCAGGTTGAAAAGGTTGCACAATGGACCTCAGAGCCTGGACCTTACAGTCCAGACAAGGGCTTCATTTTGCATAACAGTCTCCTTGCAAAATATTATTAAGTTGTCACACGGATTTAACAGCAGGGTGGCAGGTTACCATGTCACCTGAGCCACTGCAACTACTAACATGCATGTTCTTAGCCTGCTCATAACTGACAGGCAATGCAGTTCAGCTCAAGCCTCAGCATGTGGTTTATACCAACTCAGTGAACTTCACAACTGTGATCAAATTAGTGAAACATAAGGTCAATTCTGCACCCTGTTCCCAGAGGATCTAGTCCTTTTAAAGACATCTTTCTTGTCAACGTTTTGGTCACAAAAAACTATCAAAACATCCAAGAATGAATGGGTCAAAAACTCATGAGCTTTTTCTTTCCTTCCTGGAAGGGTCTGTCTTGCTTAAAAGCAGATATAGTATAACACATTAGGACTGCTTGTGTGCTGGCCTGGGAGTTACTGCTTCCTTGCTAGAGATCTGCAGTTTCCAGAGCTGTCAAACTGGATCTTTTCATCAACACAATTGATATTATGATCACAAAGTAACTCTCTGGTTGAGGTGATGGTACAGGTAACTGAACAAAATGTGTCTCTTCCACAGGTGGTTAAGACTAGTTAATGGAATTAGGAAATCACTTTACAGGAGTGATACAATGGAAGCTGCTTATCTTGTATCTGGCAACTGAAACATTCAGACACAGCAGCCAAAACACGCATAAGCAGCAGTGGTTGCATACTGCAACAAAGAGGCCGTTAACAGTTCACTGGCAAGTTCTCAGAGAGACACCTGCCTCAATCACATCGCCAAAGTTGGAAAGAGAACTACCTCTGGGTCCTAACCATGGGAGGAAACTCTCTTGCAAAGCCACCGCACTTCAGAGGAAAAGTCCGAGTTGTTTCATTCATCCTCTCCCAGACACACACTTTGCAACCAATGCTTTTCACCTTCAGTGAATCTCAGCAGACAAAATTCCTATAGACCACATGCCATACATAAGTTTATGCTATTTTTCCTCAATATAGAATCATAGACTCACCTAGGTTAGAAGGGACCTTTAAGATCAAGTCCAACCATCAACCTAACGCTGACAAAACTACCACTAGACCATGTCCCTCAGCACCCCGTCTACCTGTCTTTTAAATATCTCCAGGGATCGCGATTCCACCACCGCCCTGGGCAGCCTGTTCCAATGCTCGATAACACTTTCCATGAAGAAATTTTTCCTGATATCCATCCCAAACCTCCCCTGGTGCAACCGGAGGGGAGAAGAGATCAACACCCACCTCACCACAACCTCCTCTCGGGTAGTTGTAGGGAGCGGTAAGGTCTCCCCTCAGCCTCCTTTTCTCCAGGCTACACAACCCAGTTCCTTCAGCTGTTCCTCATAAGACTTGTGCTCCAGACCCCCCACCAGCTTTGTTGCCCTTCTCTGGAATCTCTTTCTGGTAGTGAGGGGCCCAAAACTGAACACAGTATTCGAGGTGCAGCCTCACCAGCGCTGAGTACAGGGGGATGATCACTTTCCTAGTCCTGCTGGCCACACTATACAAGCCAGGATGCTATTGGCCTTCTTGGCCACCTGGGCATTCTGCTGGCTCATATTCAGCTGGCTGTCAACCAACACCCCCAGGTCCTTTTCCACTGGGCAGCTTTCCAGCCACTCCTCCCCAAGCCTGTAGCGCTGCTGCGTGGGGTTGTTGTGACCCAAGTGCTGGACTTGGCACTTGGCCTTGTTGAACCTCATACCATTGGCTTCAGCCCATCAATCCAGCCTGCACAGATCCCTCTGTGGGACCATCCTGCCCTCAAGCAGGTCGACACTCTCACCCAACTTGGTGTCATCTGCAAACTTACTGAGGGTGCACCTGACCCCCTCATCCAGGTTGCTGATAAAGATATTAAAGAGAACATGCCCCAGTACTGAGCCCTGGGGAACACCATTTGTGACCAGCCACCAACTGGATTTAACTCCATTCACCACCACTCTTTGGGCCCGGCCTTTCAGCCAGTTTTTCACCCAGTGAAGAGTATACACATCCAAGCCATGGGCAGCCAGTTTCTCAAGGAGAATGCTGTGGGAAAACTGTCAAAGGCTTCATAGAATGATAGAATTATTTAGATTGGAAAAGACCTTTAAGATCATCTAGTCAAACTATTGATCCTACTCTACCAGATCCGCCACTAAACCATGTCTCTAAGCAAAAGTCCAGGTAGACAACATCCACAGCCTTTCCCTCACCCACCAGGCGAGTCACCTTGCCATAGAAGGAGATCAGGTTAGTCAAGCAGGACCTGCCTTCTATGAACCCACGCTGGCTGGGCCTGATCGCCTGGTTGTCCAGCATGTGCTACGTGATGGCACTCAGCATGATCTGTCCCATAATCTTCCCTGGCACTGAGGTCAAATTGACAGACCTGTAGTTCCCCAGATCCTCCTTCTGGCTCTTCTTGTGGATGGGCATCACATTTGCTAACCTCCAGTCAACTGGGACCTCTCCAGTTAGCCAGGACTGCTGAAAAATGATGGAAAGTGGCTTGGTGAGCACTTTTGCCAGCTCCCTCAGTACTCTCAGGTGAATCCCATCCGGTTCCATAGACTTGTGTATGTCTAAGTGGCTAATTATTAACAAATATAGTAAGACAAACTGTTTTGCAAAGGTCTGGGGCAAAAAAAATTTAGCCCTACCTTTTTCAGTAGTATCTGCTGTAGAAATATTGAGAGCACCGAGTGCATCTTCCAAATCCTGCACTTGCTTTAATAACCGTTCCCCTTTATCTGGCAGCAGCTGAATGTTCACTGTAGCCAATGTAGTCTGAGAAACAAAGAGGAATCCAAAACATGAGAGTGCTTACCAGCCTCTCTGCCAACAGAGAACAATCAGGTCAGAAGATTAAAAACACTAATCTTATGCCATAGTAATTTGTATTTTGATACCGTTCTACAATCTCCAAAAGCATTTAAGTGCCACTCAGTGTGGTTAAAAAGTCTTTTCAGCAGAAAATAAACTAATGATTAGTGCACTTTAGAAGAAATGGAAGGATGCAGGGCCTCTCCCTTTTTATGAAACAGGACGAGCAGGTAGTTAAGTGACTTGGACAAGCTTAACATCTCTTAAAGCACTAAACGTTCAACCTACTTGGATGTTTATTTCTATACCAGCATGAACAACAGTTCCGACTTTATTTTGAGGTTCTGTTCTGAGCTCTAGGCAAACAGGGGTTTTTATAATAAAGACTATGGAACATAGTTATTGGCAATTATTTAAAAAAAGCAAACGGTCAGGCAGTTTGTGTCATCTTAGTGTGAGCTTTCATGGCTAGATCATTCTTACTTCACAAGGCCAAGAGAGACCACCAGGAACAGCGAAATTATTTAAAAAGCTTAAGCTGGCTGTGCACTGTTCCATCTTATGCAAATTACTTTCTGGGTAAAAGACAGACGCAACCTTAGGCAGGTCAAAACTGAGCACCCCCAAATGCAGAAGGCTGTATTACCTTAGGGGTAATTATCTCATATGTGACTTAAAACTACTAGCCTGTGTCTAGGCTCCCTTAGCCCATCTTCCTAAACCATCCAAATATTTTGAGTTTCTGCCGTGAGGGGATACCATATTCTGACGCCCATCACGAGTACAGGAGGTCACCCTGAACACAGAACCAAATAAAAAAATTAAAAAAAAAAAAAAAAAGGAGGAGTAGGTGTAATAAATTACCTTCTTCTGCTTAAGCTGGACTACAAGATGGTTGTGAAGAGCTTTAGGGTCCTGGGGTCCTTCCACATGATGCGATGCTGCAGCTCCTGGCAAAGATGTCCCCCGCACACTCTTTCCCGATTTTCCTGAAGGAATCTCTCTTGACTGCAAACCCTCAGCTGATTTCTCAGGTTTACTTTTACCTGATGAGGAATAAACAAATCCTACTTCATTGGTGTCACTGGCAGAGACTTCATCAGCAGGCTGTCCCGGCCCTGGCCCCATTTGTGTCTTGGGCAGCGCTGCCTCTGCTCCTTCCTTCAGGGCAGCGTGTTGCAATGCTGATTGTGGTACTGCTGGGGAAACCGCATCTTCTTTAGACATCAGTTTTGTTTCTCCATTCTTCTGACCGGTGTATACTTTCTCCCTGGTTTCTTTATCCCCACAGCTTTTTAAGCTTTTCTGTCCAAGCTGCTCCTCCTCTGGAAGTGTGGTACTTGTACTTTGTTTTCCAAGACTTAGCACAAACGGCTTTGATCTCCCACCTGGCTCTTTTTCCACGCACTCAGAAGACTTCTTGGACTCTCTGCCACTGCCACCATATTTCTCTTCCTCCCAAAAGGTGTTTTTCCCTTTCCAAGTCTCAGAAAGACCAAGTTTAGAATCAGACACTGTGCTTTCCTTAAGTTCTGAACTACTCTGATTTCCCGTGGACTGCTTCTTTTTAGTTCTCAGCCCTTCTAGAGGTTCTTTCTCTATGGACGAATCAGAGGTTGATTTCTCTTCTCTATGTGGCACCAACATGCTCTCTTTTTCTGCTTTTACTCCTTTTGCCTTACTTTCCTCTCCATTTCCTTGCTTAATTTGTTTCCAGGATGATGGTTCACAATTCTTGTCTATCACTTTGAATGGATTTCTTTGGCCGCTGGGATTGAAGAAAGGTGCTACGTTGGGTTGGGATTCTAAGGCTTTTGACTCTTTGGTAGCTTTTGGATCCTGCAATACGTACAAGTGAGTAAGTGCTAATGTACAAATTATTAAAGCCTGCTAACTATACACACAACCTGATCATCTCAAGCAAGACTTCATTCTCTACAAACATCTTTCCTATCATCCTACAACCTATTATCCTACAGGATCAGGATAAACATTTTACAAGGAAAACAAAACTGCTGGTTTTCTGCTTCCTTTGCAATTCCCATGGGTTTTGGGCATCAAGTTCAAACATCATCATCCTCAAGAAAAGAGGACAGCTGGACATCAAACCCAAGTTTCTTCTAAGACTGGAGAACAGTGATTACTTTGCACAATTTAGGAGCAAGAGTACTCTCATCTGGAGGACAGCAGGTTGATATGCTTTTCAGCTAGAAAATACAAACTCTCCTATGATTTAATCTCAGGGGTAATTGCAGTACACAGAACAAAAAGTCATACTGGAATAAGCTGATATTATAATACAAATGAAACATTCGTACCTGCCACGGGATGTTTCCACACCATTTCTTCCCATTCGACTTACTTTTAAGACATCGGTAAAACAACCTACCAAAGAATAAAAAAAGATTTGAACTGCAGGAGTCAGTAAAGAAAGGCTAAGCTGTCCTGGTTTCAGCTGAGATAGNCAAGGGTTGGGCAACCAATTTACCAGGCAGTGAGACTGACTTGTCCCTTGTACATTTTTTACCATTATTATTGTTGTTGTTTTCCTTTTTCATTATTGTTCTATTAAACTGTCTTTATCTCTATCCAAAAGGTTTGGGTTTTTTTCCCTTTCCTCTCCTTTTCTCTCTCTTCTCCCTACACTTCTGGGTGGAGAAGGGCAGGGCGGACGAGCAAGAAGCCACGTGGTCCCAGTTGCTGACTGGGGTTAAACCACGACATAAGCGTTATTTAAAAAGTATTTTCCACCAAAACCATCATAGGCAAGTTCTCTTGATCTGCACTTTACATCCAGTCTTCTGCGTAGCAAGAGACCATGAACATTAGCAACAAAGCTTTTTAGAAATGCATCATTCTCTAGACAAAAATTCCTAGGGTTTTGAGCTGTTTGTTTTTTAATTTTAGCAATAAAAAAACCAGTAACTGTTCAGGCAAAAATATTGTCTATGCTCAGAGCCTCAGAAGTGTCCTATGATTTCAAGGTGTAAGAAAACAGCTATTCTTTTATTTAAACTGCACGGTCTTTTATTTAAACTCATCTTTAAAGCACCTCAGGAACAGAAGAACTTTGGCTGTGATCTTTTTTTAAACTGAATTTTGTCAGAATTCAAATTGGTGAATTTGATGCAACCGTCCCGAGTCTTGGATGAACCCCCAACCACAGAACCATGTTCAATTCTGTTAAAAACAAACATTATCTGATCACTTAGGTTTATATCATTGAAAATAATTGCTAATAAGAATAGCAAGCATTTTGAAACATGCTAAGTGAAGACCCCAAGACTGGAAAAGCCTTTTCAATTCTAGAAGGAAACTGGCCATCAAACAATTCCAACTGTTCAAACCTGTACAACAAACCTGTTTCCACTTTGAGGAACTTACCGGTATTCACCTGTGTCCTGCTGAACCAGGACTTGCAGCTCCACCATGCACTTCTCGTGGATCAAGCAGTGAGAAGCAGGGATACTGAAAAGAGGAAAGGAAAAGAGGAAGACTAAAACCAAGACAAGCTGCACAGGAAACAGCAATAGCAAAAGCAATTACTTGGGACAAAACAGAATCATAGAATGCTTAAAGCTGGAAGAGAACCTTAAAGATCATCTAGTTCCAACCACCCACCCGACCAGGTTGCTCAAAGCCCCATCCAACCTGGCCTTGAACATTTCCAGGGATGGGGCATCTGTCACTTCCCTGGGCAGCCTGTTCCAGTGCCTCACCACCCTCACAGCAAAGAATTTCTTCCCAATACCTAATCTAAATCTACCCTCTTCCAGTTTAAAACTGTTATAACTTGTGCTATTGCTGCACTCCCTGACAAAAAGTCCCTCTCCACCTTTTCTGTAGGTCCCTTTCAGATACTGGAAAGCTTCTATAAGGTCTCTCCAGAGCCTTCTCTTCTCCAGGCTGAACAACCCCAGCTCTCTCAGCCTGTCCTCATAGGAGAGCTGCTCCAGCCCACTGGTCATCTTTGTGGGCGTCCTCCGGACTTGATCCAATAGGTCCACGTCCTTCTTATGTTGGGGCCTCCAGAGCTGGACACAGTGTTCCAGGTGGGGTCTCAGGAGAGTGAAGCAGAAGTACAGAATCCCCTCCCTCGCCCTGCTGGCCATGCTGCTTTGGATGCAGCCCAGGATGCAGTTGGCTTTCTGGGCTGTGAGCGCACACTGTTGGCTCATGTTGAGCTTCTCATCCACCAACACCCCCAAGTCCCTCTCCTCAGGGCTGCTCTCCATCCATTCTCTGCCCAGCCTGTGCTTGTGCCTGGGATTGCCCTGACCCATGTGCAGAACCTTGCACTCGGCCTAGCCCAGTTTCCTGAGATGAGTTTTTGAACACTTGGCAAGTCTTCTCGACTAAGAAAATAAAAGTTGGCGACCGCTGACATAGCACCGAATTTCCCCTCACAAGAGCCGCCCAGCAGCGGGGAGACCCTTCCCCCTTTCCCGCCCAGGCCCTGCACCTACGGGGCCGGCCGGACAAAGCCACAGGCCGCCGGGCCCGGCGCTCCGCACACGTAGAAGCTCTTCCCCTTGTTGGGCCCGTCGCGGACGCCCGTCTTCAGAAAGCAGAGGGACCCTGCAGGGCGGAGAAGAGGGGAGCCGGTCAGAGCGGGAGCACCCGCACCCCCCCACCGCCCCGGGCCGCCCCCTCCTCACCGTGCTCGGCGCAGGGAACGGCCTCCATGGCCGGCCGGCAACCGCCACCTCCGTTCTTGAAACCAGCCAATCCCACGCCGCACCTGGTGCGCCGTCCAATGGGAGCGGGGCGGCGGCGCAGCCCAATCGCCGCTGCGTTGCCAACTCACCGCCCCCCGCCCCTCCGCTGCCATTGGCGGGCACACGACAGGGGGAGGGTGGGGCGCTGCCTCGCCCGGTGGGCGTGGCCAAGGCGGTGAGGGGGGCGTGGCCTCCGCCAGGGCTCCGCAGGGTGGGGAGGGGGACCGGCCCGGCGCCGCCGGTTCCCGCTGTCACCGGCCCCCGCCGCGGGGTGACAGCGGGTACAGCCGCGCACCGAACACCCACCCGGTGGAAGAGAGGCCAGCCTTTCACCCAGGACGCCTCCCCGCGCTCTGGAAACAATTCCCGGTGCCGCCGCTGCCAGGTCCAGCCATTGAGTTCAATACGCTTTTAAAAGTAAAATATTTAAAACCAAATTTTTAAGTTGAAATGACAGTAGTATAAACAAACGCCGCGGATCACCAGAAGCTGAAAAAATTTTTGTTGTTTTCTTTTGTATTTAACACGGGGAATACAGTTTTACAAAATGTGTGCATTTCTTAATTACTGCTTTTGTTAACAACAATGCAAGTGAGATAATGGCTCTGGCAATAACAGACTTACGGAAAGGTTATAATGTGTGTACAAAAATATTAACAACATTTACACTAAATAACGGATTAGTGAAATTAACACTGACAGCCAAATTCAGTCACGGTGTAAACTGTTGACTCCACTGACTCCACTGACCTGCCCGAGGGCTGAATTTGACTTTGTACCTGTGTGAAAAACGTGTTTGTATTTTTTTTTTTTTTAACACAATGCTAACAATTTTGTGCTCTCACACGTGCCTCGGAATTTTTCCTCCTAAATACACACAGTTTTGGACTACCACCGACTTCACCACAATGCATTTATACTCACCTGTGCCCTTTTCACATTCAGGGACAACTCTGCTCAGCTTGTTTTGAAGCAGGAATATGAAACAAAAGGGATGCAAATAAAATACATGAAGCCACCTGAGGCAACTGTATACCTTAAGGAGTGCTGAGTACTATAAGCAACTGTGATTGTAGTGTTAACGATAGCAATAATGACCTCAGCATAGGGCATTTCCTGGCAAACACTGGGATTTTTAAATTTTTTTTTTTTGAGTGCCCACAGCTGTCAATTTATCTAACAGACTGGAAGAAAAACGTACAGCAGTGAGGACCTCACTATTATTAGTTGTCTCATTCCAGCGTTATGCAAAGAGCCATCTTACTGGTGCTGAAGAGTTCTTGCTTTAACGGCCTGTTCTTAATCAGCAAACCATGTACTGAATTTTAAGCATGCAGTTAAATCTTACATGGGAACGTAACAGGATTCAGGCTAGTTCATAAAGTCAAGCTGCTTTGTCCAGAGATGGACATAAGCTTATGCTAAAATGTATTTCTGAGTTGGGAACACAGACAAATAGGATGTCTAAATACAGTACCAGACTGAGGCTCTGCCCTTTCAAAAGCAGTTTGCCTCTGGCCTCTGGCCAAGTAGCCCAGAGCCATAATTTAACAAGTGCACACCCAGGTTTTGCCCAGATGGAATACATCCTGCCCTTGATTTCCAAACAGCCTGCGGCAAACACTCACACAAACCAGCGCTGGGGAAAGGTGGAGGCAGGGGGAGAAGGCACTGAGTACGTAACTGCAAATCCTTGGTTGCTAAGTCCACTTGCTACTGACACCCACCCCCCAAAAAAATTACCTTATTCATGTCTCCCTCTCTTCAAAATAAGTAGTAAGGCAGGGCTGTAACCCCCAACAAGGTAAGGAAGGGGACAGCCCGGGAAGGCACAGAAAGGTTCCTCAAGCCGGGCATTCTCCTAAAAGCCACCCCATCCCTCTTTTCGTAGCAAACCTTCCCACCTTTGCAGCTGGTTCCACTGCCAGCAGCTTGGCCGTTGCCGAGTTCCCCTTCTTTGGCAGGCAGGGCTGCTCAGCCCTCTCACAAAGGCCTAACAAGGTAATGTCTGTGTAGTGCTTAAGAACATGCAAAGCGCAGTGTAAGTGCCAAACGTTCTTATTTTAGAGATTAATGAACTAATACTCCAAGAAATACAAGCACCGAGGTAACTATTGCTTAAATACTATATTCCCTCACAATTTAAAAAAAATCCAAACCCACAAAAACCTCAGATGAATCCCAAATATAAAGTGGTAATACCTTATTTATATTCTGTCAAGATTACCACAGCCGTAGAGTGCCCTTTCAGTAAAAGCAAAACCGGGAAATGAATTGAACTTCTCAGAGAAACTAAGAACTCTGCACTGATGATTTCCTCAAATACCACCTCTCTGATACTTGCAGCACAGGTCTGCTTCCTCCCATTACACCTGGAGAAGCTGGTGCGTCATAAAGCACAATCCAGTTTCAGATCCAGCATTCTGATGGCTGAACAGACAGAAATATCCGTTAGCAAGGGTATGTAGGACCACAACCTGCATGAGCCCTCCGAAAAATTTAGATTTCAGCCCTTAGTGAAGTCCTTGCTCGATCATTTGGGAGTCTGTGACACTAAAGCTGTATTTAGTATCCAACACACAAGCTGCTATCCGAGCACTCCAGCTGCCAAGTATAAACTAGTTACTCTGGTGGTCAATGCAATAATGAATTAAACACTGCACATACTCTTCCTTTTTGATCCCTGTATCGGCTTTGGTCAACGATGTACCCAAGATTTGACACACTAGTGATCTGGTCCACAAAACCAAACCATGCACTGTGTGACAGATTTAAGACATGGCACAAAAGAGTCAATAGCACCCTAACCAGTAAACAAATACTGTTGTAAAATGCTGATGTAAGTACCGTAATTCGGCTGGTTTTCAACTGTTGAAAAAACACTGAAAACACCCCGACAAGGTATCCCAGTTCTGTGAAAACAGTAACAGCTGTAGTAGGTCCCGCTTAGTGGTTTCGTTCTGTTTTCTTACTCCAGCGCTCCTGTCAAATACTCCCTTCATCAATGCTCTGCAACTGAAGTCTTTGGCTAGCATGGGGCCTGATCCCACGCCGTGCATTCATACTGCTTCCTGGAAGAGTCCGCACAGGCAACAGACCTCCTGGTAATGCGTCTTCCCCAAACAAACTGATTTTCACATCGGCTTCAATAGCTTTTGCTAAACTGGATGCGTAACTGTCTAGAGATTTGTGGACTTCAGCTTTCACTTGAAGAACAGAATTCTTTGCAGCTTCTAAGGAGAAAAAAATAAAAGCAACATATCAGAAAATTAATAGTTGATCAGCATAGCTGCACAAATTCTTGAAGACTAATACTGATCCTGTTGTAAAGGTATGACCATGCCCTCTGCAAAATAACTACCTTACAGAGTGCATTTATCAATGAATACACAGGGTTCCTAAACCATGCCATGAGCACAAATCTTCAGCATGACCTCAACGGGTCAAGCAGAGAAAGATTACCTTCCATTCAAGTGAAAAAAATGAGATCTAATGAAGCAAAGTGCTTATACACGTTTAACTTTGGATTAAGTGTATATTGAATGATTTTCTGAATCTGAACCTATACACACAGGATTTTATGGGTCTGAATTTGTATCCGACTGAAGAGCCTGGTTTCTGCTTACTACCTAGAGTCCAGTATTAGGGACAACGGCAATTGTCTGGCATCAGGCAAGAATTCATGCAGAAGACAGGACCCTCAATTTGTACCTCCTCTGATGTAAGCACAACTTACAGCCTTACAGGGCTTCTCAGTGCGTTTGGACTAAGATCCCGCACTTCATTAACATCAACATTGCAGTTTAAGAGCTATTCTATAACATGTTTTAAGCCCAGCAAACACCAGACTTTGTGTTTGTGGATTAACAGTCCCCAAATTCCATGGGCTTCTTCCAAGTAGTGATTAACTCTGATGCTCTTAGGCTTAAACTGGTTCCAGCCACACTGTGGGAGCCACTTCCATTGGGAAGTTGTCAGGCTCTCCGTGCCAGGAGAGGTTGAAGACTGCAGTTGCAAACAGTAGTATACTTCTTCCTAACCTTTTATTACCTTGGAAACACCTGCTCTTCAGAGTTGATGTAGTTGCTTTTGTAGCATCTATGTAGCTCTCTACCCAACAATATGTTGGGCAGCACAGGTGTTCATCTTAAATGTAATCCTTCAACGAGGCTGCAGAAATAATTCAAAATCTCAAGAGATCCTGAAAACCCTGAGACATATCAGGGAGAACTGATAAACCTGTGGTGAACTTCTGCACCAAGAAGTGCAGAAGTTCACCACACTGAACTGCACAAAAAAATAGATGCTTGCCCCTATATAATCACTCAGAAAGATAATGGGAAATGTGGTAATGTATTTGTCCAAGGAAATAATCAGCTCATTATTGTCCTTGTCTGTTGCTACTTGAGAACTGTAAGAAAGACTTCATCTTGCTTTCTGTTGTACCTGCATGAATGGTCAGGTATGTCAAGGTGAACAGTGGTCATATATATTTTAAGGCAATTCTGAAGGTCCCGGGAGGCTTCCTGAGCAGGCAAGATAGTTGGTTCTGAGCATTTCCATACTTACCCCTAAACCCACCTTTAATTTGCTCTACTTCATCTTCAAATGTCACTGAACTCCTCCTTCGAGGAGGACAGACGCAGTGTGCAGCATGGGGGCCATCTGAGCTATAATCTTCAAGCAGCATTGCATCTGTTCCTGAAACAAAGCAAGAGCTCTCAAGCAAAACAGACTAGCACTGGGATACAATATTTAAGCAGTGGCAAAACCTTTTCGTTCTATTGCAGTTCCTTCAAAAGATGTCTAATCCCAACTTTTGCGTGTAAATTTCAGCCCAAATTAAACACTGCACAGAAAAAGAAGGTCAGAGTTTTCACTGAAAGGATTCACCGAAAGAAACCTTTTCTCATTAGCCATCTAAAAATCTCAAGCAGTTCTGAAACGCCCAGCTGCAGAGCTTATAATGTCAGTAGGACAGCAGACAAAGGTGAAACCTTACCTTCAGTAAATAGAGGGTGAAGTTGAGGGCAACTTCCCCCACCTCCTGATGAAGACGAGAGGCTAACAATGGCTACCTGAGAGGCAGACAACCATAGCTGCCAAACATCATGCTTGTAATCAGAGCTGGATGGAAATCTGAACTGGTGAATTTTTCTGTTCAATTTAGTTTGTCTCTAATAACCTGCTTTGAGTTTCTTGAAGCGTATTTTAATAGGGAAAAATGCTTTGTTGGTTAGGAATTATTTTTGTAGGATAAGTCATTTTTTCAGTTTAGGAGTAATTTTTTTATTTCACCTCCCTGCATTTGCAATTCCAATTTGCACCTTTCCAATATAAAGTAGAGTTTACAAACACAAGGAAGTTTATCCAGACTTCTCTGCAATTTTTTCACACAAAGGGCAAGACTGCAGCCTAGTCCTCCCTGGCGATGCTGGTCTCTCTGTGTAAGGGAGAAGCAGAGCAAGCATTTCGGGAGACGCTAGGACAGCGCTGAGTGAGCAGTCCTCAGGGAAGCTGCTGTCGGAAGACACAACTTGCACACACTCAATACGTGCTGCTTTACTTTCAGTCCATTTACTCCTGTGGTGTGACAACAGACCTTGGACAAAAAGCCTTCGCAGGTTTCGTAACTCCTCCAGATGGTGGCTTCACGTGCCTCTTGACCGCTTTTGATCCCCCAATTTATTCTTTTTGCAATAAGGAGGTGTTCCAACACCTATTTTACAGAAAATTAGACAAAGGTACAGCTGGGGGTGTACCTCCAGACAAGATACTGCTCCATAGGTCTACTCTTTGATGACAATTCTTTGTAATATAGCAGTCATAAACTTTCTAAGGTGAAACTTGTGTGTTCTGTCATACACCTCCCTCCAACACACAAGAAAGAACAAGTTGCTGCTGCAATATACAGTCCCAAGTAAGAACTTTCTGTGCTGTTCTGCGGGTCACCTGGTTTTGAGGCTGTCTACTGAAAACAGTAGACTTAATGATCTCCAAAGGTACAGAATCCACCACAGAAACACATTGTGCTGTTGAGAGTTATTTTTGTTTAGCTTAAATAAGTAAGTCTCAATTAGAATAAATTACTGGGGGTTATAATATGACGTGATTTATGCTGTTTGCTTAGCTTTACTTTGCATAACTAGCCAGATTTGCTGAAGCCTTTGGGCTGCAATAGAGTTAATTTTCATAGTAATTTTCCTAGCAGCTGGTACAGTGCTGTGTTTAATCTTTTAGTATAAGAAAAACGTTGGTGACACCCTAGTATTTTGGGTAGTGTTTTCCCTAAGTCTGGGACTTCTCAGTTCCCCATGTTCTGCCAGTGAGCACAGGTGCACAAGAAGCATAAACCAGAAGATAAGGTGGTTACAACCATCAGCAGAGACCACACATCAACAAGAGCGTTCAGTGGCCTGCCTGCCTGGACACGGGAAAAGAATCCAATAAGGTGTTAGAAGACCCAGAGCAAAAGTCACCATTGGACTAAAAGATGCGTGAACAGCACATGAGGGGCAGCTGTCTAGATCATAAGGATCCAATTGCCCAGGCATTTCTTTGTTCGAGGTCCCTCCCTTTTCAGAAGCACCCTGCCCAGGCTGACATTGCTTCTGTACCTTTCAATTAAATTACTTATTTTTATAAAATCTGATGCCTGAGACTGTACTGGGGGAAACCTAGAACTGAGCCTGAAAAAGAGGGAGTATGCCCAAGAGTGTGGGTGTGTATGAGAAGTCAAAAGGAGCACCCATTGGAACACTGGGGTTGCCCACTGTGAAGGGACCCTGGTCCTAGCAATTAAAGACTCAGAAAATGTGTCTGTGACTCCTTGAATAGTGTGCAAACGCTCAGGCAGCAGCTTCTCCTTTAACAGTGCAACGGAAAGGTGGCACAAGGAAGAGAGATACTTTCTTCCACAGAGGAGAGTTTTAGTCTGTTTTTTCATATTTTGTATACAGCTGGCACCACTTGGGATTTTTTCTCTCCTACTACTTCATCTGTTTTTCACAACATGAAAAGCCCAGCTTCTGTCTACCAGGGCAGATAAAGTCACAACTGCATTGCAGGCCACAGGATCACGTACTGCAGCAGAATACCCACAACAGGCATAAAATTACCTGCGTAAAACAACTACCAAAATAAATCCCAGCTCCACAGAGTTCCTTCACTAAAGTAAGAAACAAACCCCTAACACCAAGCAAATGTCAGAAGATCACCCTCTGATGTCTTTAGAGAAGAAATAACCTTCAAAATAACAGGAGTGCAGTTAAGGAGTGGCAGCTGAATTAACTGCCAGAAAAATCCAGCGACAGTTCTGGACAGAAAATTACCAGCAGAACTATATTTCTCTTTTCCGAACCATCTTCAGTTGAGAGATCTTAGGTAGTGACGCAATCATAAGCTGAAACCGTCCTACGTGTTCATGTTTACACTGCAGGATGAACAAGACAAAGTCTCTTACAGACTAGGAAACAGAGAAACACATTCTCAAGAGCACTTTGTTGCTCTGTTCCTTGCGGATACAGGGAAAGTCCCTGAAGAACAATAGAAACTAAAGGCGAAAGGCACAAAAGCAGTAAGTACTGTTCCCAGGACACATCGTAAAGTGAGGGTCGTCATTCCTTAAAGTAAACAGTATTTTGCAAGTAAATATATTGAGAGCAAGGAAGGAAAAAAGCAACTGCAGCAGTTTTGTTGTAACAGCTGGAACAGATGCTTCATGTCATCCATCCACCAAAAGACATCTGTGTGTAAGCACAGACTATCCCAGAGAGTTCTGCCAAGTTACAAGTGCAAACTTCTGCCCAAGAAAAGAGAGCAAGAGACTTTTAGTTACCTGAATCCTGTGAGTAGCTGAAACCTGTGTCTCCTGTGCTGCTGCTGTTTCCTAATGGCCGCCCACCTGCCATGAGGGCAGTGAGATGAGGAGATAGTCCCAAATCTGTAAGACAGTTTAATTGTTGTTACACAATGAATGTTTAAGGGGTCTACAATAGTAAAAACCTCTTCTCACTCTACTGCCTTATTTACTACTCTATGGATAAAACTCACCCCACTGATCCAGGATGCACGTGATCTGGACTTTCAATCTTAGAAATCCAGTCAACAAGCTTTCAGGTATCGCTGGAGTCCATCCGTATGGCAAGTCTCCTTTCTACCTGCACCATCTCCCTCCCACCCTTTTTGCAACTGCACACCTTTTATCAGCCAGCCAGGCAGAACACAGAGCGTATGCACTCAGACAGATGGCGATTTCTGCCAGACACCTTCTAGCCAGAGAATAACCTGGTAGCCACCAGCAGCTGTGACAGCCATTAGTGCGGCAGGAAGCTCACGAGCAAGGTTGGGGCACCAAGACGCTTGGATTCTTTCAAATCCCCAAAATAGGAAGGGAGCATATTTTAGGATTCCTACAAATGTGCTGCCTTTGTATCCTGCTTAAAGATTTTGTTGGTTTTTGCTTGGTTGGCCGTTTCCTCCCTATCAGCCACCTGACAAATTTGAAGCTGTCAGCTTCTCATCACTTGGAAGGAGAAAGAAATTTCTTGTCTTTTCTCTCCCACCTCAGTTCACAATGTATTCATTCATAGCATCTCCTGGATACAGATTTGCCAAAGGAAGACGCGCTAGAGAGCTCTTGCAGCTTGTGATGTGGCTGCAGCTGCAGAACTCTTTCATTGAGACAGAATCTCTCTCAGGGATTCCAGGTTGCAGAAAAGACCACAGAAGCCTTGCTGCTCTCCCCTTCCTTCTGCATTTTAGATCTTCCTTCACAACTAAGTAACTTTGGTTCCTGCCTCTGCAGGAAACGTCCTAAGGGACCCCATGAAGATGTCCTGGTTTTGGAAGCTTCTGAACAGAACCAGGAAAGTGATTAAAAAAAAAAAGTATAAGAATTTCATTGCATTACTACTTTAAAAGCAAAACAAAAAACCCACAACAAAAAATACCCCACCAAAATGAGCAACTGAAGCTCTCAGCCTTCAACTTGAGGACACATCAAATTGTTCTTTTACATAGGTTTACTTTGTTTATGATCTTTTCTTCACAAGACTTCTTCATTAAGGCTAAAACCTGAATTTACAGAAATAACAAGACCAGTGTAACTTCAACGAATCTGAAAGAGTTGTAGCATAAAGCCGGGAATCAAAGAACAGGTGCTATTATTAGTAGTGCTCCAACCTGGATAACGTAATGGCAGGCACATGAAAGGAACAGCTTGAGAGAAGAAAATTAATCATTTTTATCAACCTCATCATTATGTCTTCTCTGTCAGAGAAAATTTTACTAGAGTAGGAGAAAGAGGTTAACTGTCACCAAAAAAATGTAATTCTCCTTTCAAGCATGTATGACAATCTGAACAAAAGACTTCTGAAACCTCCAGAAACGTCCCACTTTGTTTAGAGAGCCCCAAGACATGCCAAGTACAGAAAGACATGAAGCACTACTTGGTGGTATCAAGGAAGAGCGATTTTTGCAGCCACGCATCTTACCTGTGATCCTATTGGAAATGCTGAATAACCTCGATGTCCTATGCCGCTGAACAAACGACTCGCGATAATACCGATCCCCAAAGCACATTCCTAGTAGTTCCTTGCGCACCGTCTTGTTCCACAGTCCATAAATTAGTGGATGGCAAATGGCACTGGAAAAGGACAACCAGGTAGCTAATGTCTCCAAGGCAGGGGAAATACTATTTTTTCCCCAAAGTGCCTCTGATGTAATTACTACCATGTAAGGCCCCCATGTAATCACAAAAGCACCGATGACAACCAAGATGGTTATGAAAGCTTTGCACTGATTGGCTGAGTAGACAACCCCTTGGAAAGCGTTCCTTCGGCTGCCAGAAGAGGACGTGGAGGTGCTGGAGTTCTTTCTCCCGTTCCTCTGGGAGTCCTCCTCTACAATGACAACGCTACCACAGTGGATTTTGCGGGCCTTAATCCTTGCCACGCGGAATATAAATCCGTAGCAGATCATCATGACCACAAAAGGCAGCAACGCGCACCAGATCTGCCAGAAGGCAGTGTAGCCAGCCTCTTTATGCCAGGCCACCACACACATCCACTTGAATTGGTCAAACTCCAAAGACGACCAGCCGAAGAGAGGAGGGAGGCAACCAATAAGGGAATGTAGCCACACATACACAAGAGCTACCACTGCTCTGTTGCCTGTTATCTTCATCGGGTAAACCATCGGGTACAGGACAGCATAGTACCTGTCGGACAAGAAGAGAAAGAGTCAACAGGAGCACAAAAGACATACAATCAAAAAAGAACATATTCAACAATGTTGGAAGCTAGTCCTCTTTGTAGAACAAGCTCTTTTCTCAAAATGTTGAAGTGGGCTCAGGCACCCTGTTTATAAAAATAATTACGTGTAAAAATAAGTATCTTTGCAGGCAAGATCATAAAACTTGGCTGAAGGCACACATGCAGCTATTAACTCTGTCCCTACATGTCAGTGTGCGCTTAGGGTATAATCTGGAATTTTAAGTCACTACTTGTTTCTCAAGCAGTATGTTATTATACTAGTTTAAAAAAACTCTACATGCATGTCTGCCTGTTGCGTTATTGATGACATCGCTTCTGTTCTGTATGAAAATTTCACAAGGGGCTGAAGGGAAAATGATGGTACAACGGTACACAGCATTACCCACTGCAGTGCTTCTTGGCTCTACACAAGTCACTATGAAACTAGGCAATTTGTTACCATTCATTAGAAAAGTGCTGCTTACCGGTCTATAGCTATGAGTCCGAGAGTAAGCATGCTGGCTGAGCTGATCAGCATGTAGAGCAGGGCTGAGAAATTGCACCAAACGACTCCAAAGATCCATTCCCGCCTGATGGAGCTGGTGACAACAAAAGGTAGCACCAGTACAGAGAGTAGAAAGTTGGAGAGGGTCAGGCTGAACACAAACTTGTTGCTCAACGTGAGAAGGTAAGACTTCCGATAGAGGGTGACGACAATCACCAGGTTGCCCAAACAGATGAAAATAGCAATGACGATTATAGCAATGGACTCCGTGACTCTGACCGCCCCGTCTTCCTGCGTGGTGAGGTTCCTCAGGCCCTTCACATTGCTGAGGGAGGAATTGCTGCTCATGGTCAGAGCGTGCAGAGCTGGAGCAGCCAAGGCATGCTGAGCAGCTAGAAGCAGAACAAGGCTCAGAAACATTCAGGCAAGATTTCTTCAAACTCTCTCCAAAGGCGGGAGGCACTTTTGCCTGTGTTAATTAAAATTTACCTGTAGGATGCAGGAAACCATTTTAGATGGGAAAGTGAAGGCACGGGAAATTGCCTATGGGCACACCAAAGAGGTCAATGACAGTGCCAAGCCTAGAAGAGGGAAGAAACTGAAAGACAAAAAGAGGTGGAGGGGGGAAAACAAGGAAGAAAATTAGCACATTTTACTTTAAAATTTTCTAAAGACCTTACTTGTTTCTAAGCCATACTTACCAGCTGTGCATCTCACTTGGTCCCTTCATCTAGGCTGTGAAGAAACAAGAATGTCACTATCAGTCTCTGTTTTGCTCACTTTAAAAAAAGTCACTTTAAAAAAAAAATCTGCCTGTTTTTCCTGATTGTTACCCTGTATTCTGCCTATACAGCGTTTGCTGGTGGTCTGTGGATGCCTGGCTACTCATACCCTGCTGACTCTTGAACAGTTGCTAAGTAACACTCAAAGACTCTGGAATCGTTGCACATCCTCTCCTAACATTGCTTCTCCACGTTCATCATCATCTCAGCTTCAGCGGTGATTCTATTTTACTGCCAATACCAAAGGACTGGGGGGAACTGGCTTTCTGTGTGCGAGGTTCAAAAGACACTTCCTTTGCTTTAAGCCACAGTGCACCCTACAGAAATGTCTTTAACCCCTGACTTCTCAGTGTTAGCACCCATCCCGCTGACTGACAACCTCGCTTTGCAAAACCTTGGTGTTTCTCCCAATTCCTTCACGGCTTTCTCCTCGCTGCCTCCAACAGGCCCTGACATCAACTTCATTCAATCCTCCACCCACCTGCAGGCCACTGGAAAAAAAACCAAACCACCACCAAACCCCACCACCAAAAAATGCAAATACGCAAACCAAAAGACTAAAGAGAACCCATCAATTAATAGAGAGTTAATATTAGTATTTCTTGGAAGTTAGAGACTCAGAGTTATCTTGGCTAACTCTGTGGCTGTGCGCACCCATGGCTCCCAAGCAGCCAGCAGTACTCACGGAATTGCTTCCGTCTGCGCGGCCACTCCGGCCGCTCTGGCCTTCGGCAGCAGCGGCAGCAGCAGCAGCAGCGACGTCAGGCCGGAGAGCCGCCTTTTCCCCATTTTCATCTGTGCTTTCCTAAGAGCGTAATTAAAGCCATTACCGGGGCCGCACTTTGCAAAACACAACTTAGCCCTCCTCGAGCGAAGCTGCCCGCCCGCTGCTCGCTAAAGGCGCTTCTCCGCAGGTTCCTCTCTAAACGTGCCCGCGCCACCTTTCCCAGCCTTCCGCGGGATCCTTCATTGCCTGGTGCAGGTTTTGGGAAGGCGGCTACCGCGGCCGCTCCCCGCCCCGGCCCCTCGGGGCCCCGCGGGGGAGGAGGAGGCCTCCGGGAGAAGCTGCCCGCCCGGGAAAGGGCAGCCCGGGTTTAAGAGTATCGCATCCCATCCCGGCCGGGCGCGCCGGCACACACAAAGCCGGCGCTGCCGAGTTGGGAGACACAGGAGGGAGGGATGAAGGGAGGGGGGTCGCCATTTTGCCCCCGCGCTCCCTCCGGCACCGAACAAAAGACGGGGGCAGAGTCCTCCACCCCGGGCATCCCTCAGCCCCTCTCCCGCCCATCCCTCGCCGCCACCCACCGGCCCCGGCCAGCGGGTCCCGCCGCCGCTCCCGCTGCTCACCCCACCCCCGCCTCCCCCGGCACC
>VZSF01006476.1:1015433-1203896 GCA_013398295.1 Chionis minor
CGGCCGGCCCGCCCCGCCGCCTCACCCCCCTCCCCGCCCGCCATTTTCCCTGCCACCGCCCCCCACCCCACGCGGGGCTGGAGGGGGATGCGCGGAGCCGGCCAGGACGGCCCGCGGCTGGCAGAGGGCTCCCCCGGGACGGGACGTGTCCCGCCGTGAACAGGGAAAAGCTGGAGGCGGTGGGGGGGGGGGGGGGCCCTCTCNGGGGGGCGACCCTTCAGTGCAGGGGACGACGGCTCCGACGGGACCCCTCCGCGATGCGGGAGTTTGTCACGACACGGGCGTCGCGTTTCCCCGGCCGCGGTCTCGGCTGGCCCCGGCGCCGTGGCAAGGGGCCGGACCGCACCCCCGCGCTAAGGGGAATTCCCGGGGAGCCGGTCTGTCCTTCCGACGGCGGAAAAAAGGCAACGCGAGCCTCGAGCCGCCACTGCTGGAAGAGTGAATCGTGTGTCATTCTCAGCCAGTTCTAGTGATGCTTTTTTTTTTCCCCCCCACAGGATGTTAAGCTCACCGCGCTATCACGTTTTGACTTTCTTATTTTCTTAAATATCCCCTTTGGAAAGCATTCAAGAAGACACCCAGCCACCACAGGAGATTCCGCACGGATGCGCCCGTGTAATACCAGCGGCACAAGGTGTCTGTATGCGGGAGCTGGGTAAAGCTCCGGGGGCTGCAGGGCTCCCCGTGGCCGCTCTCACCCCTCCCTCGGCAGCCCCGCCGCAGCACTCCTGCCCCGGGGAGCGCGGACGGGCCGCCCGAGCTCGGCACCCGCCCCCCATAGCGGGACCGGGTCCGCCCTGCCGCCCGCGGGCTGGGCGCCGGGAATGCGGCCGGAGGCGCGAACGCCCGCCGGGCACACGCGCGTTCCCCCGGGAACAGCGAGCCCGGATGAGCTCGCGGCGCCGGAACAGAGGAGACCGAAGAGGCGCGGCGGCTCCACCCGGCGCTCTCACCCCACGGCACGACGGGCGCCTCCCGACCGGCAGCGCTAACGTCACTTCCTGCCGCCGCACGGCTTCCCCGGAAGCGGAAGTCCATTGAGGCGGCGGTTCCGGTGGCGCCGTTGCTGCCGTTAGGGGTGTACGGACGGCCCAGCCAGCCAGGCGAGGCGAGGCGGCGCCGCCTCCGCCGCCCCTTCCCGGCCCCTCTTGCCTTCTCCCCGGCGGGGCCTTCCCCCTCGCCTCCGCCATGCACCCCGTTTTCCAGAGCAGCCGGCGCGACTTCACCTTCGGGCCGTGGAAGCTGAGTGCCGCCCGCACCCACATCATGAAGTCGGCGCAGGCCGAGAGGTGGGAACCGCGGTAACCCGGGCTGCCGGCTGCCCCTGCCCGGGGCCGGGAGCTCCCTCCCCGACGGCCAGGGCTTCGGGAAGCGGTCTCGCCTTGCGCCTTAGAGCAATAACGTCCCCTGAGCAGGGCAGGGCAGACGCTGTTTATTCCAGTAGCGTGCGGGCGGGGGAAAGGCGNCTCTCTTTTGGCGAGGGTAAGGTTGACTCTTTAGCTTGAGAAACTGGGTTGAGAAACTGGCTAACGGTTATGGAGATCTGGACCTCTGTGAACTGAAGCCTGCTAATTAGACGCCTGTTTTTCTTAATTACTTTTTAATGGTGATTGAGGTTCTCTTAAATGTGGACTGCAGGCTATCATAAGCTATTTTGTGGTAATGGCTGTTTTAAGATGGTGGATTTCATTAAAAATGTATTGTTTGCTCTCTCCTTCCATCAGTAATTTCCACTGCTGTCAAACTGTTGGAGAAGATGCTCCTGTGTCAGCATCAAGAGCTTAAGTCAGATTTGCTAATGGGGAACTGAACAGTTGGGCTGTGTAGTGCCACAGCTGACCTTACCGGCAGTTGAATTTGACAGATGCTTCTTGGTTTCAGTTTCTGGAATATATACATAGAAATCTTGTTAGTCTTGTTAAAAGTGTCTTCGTTCATGTTGCTTTTAACTTTTCTGATGGTAATTTGTTTGATAAAGTCCCATGTTTTGAAACATCTGGGGCTTGTTTTTATGATAGTAAACTGTTACAGTTTAGTACATAGTATAGTAAAATGTTATTTTAACATAACAGCATTATACTGATTTTTTAAACACTGGTTATCTGCCTTAAAACAAGTAAAAACTATGTTCCCTCTTGCATCTTTGTCCTGTGTTCAGTGCCTAAAATAATCTTCTCAAATAGCTTCTTATTAACAGTCCTTTAATTTTTGCAGTTACAGATAAGAAAACTTGAATCCTGTGATTTGCTCATTTTTCTGTAATGAGGATTCAAGGTCCAGCTAAGCTGTAGCTGTGTCCTTGTAGGGGAAGGCAGGCTATTATTAGAGTATCCCATTTTTATGGTGTGGTTGTGAGGACTTATTTTGTAGGATGCTACCTCTTAAAAGTGAAGATCTTTATTATTAGGATCAGGAGGATGTTAACTCTTTTCATTATCTTTAAAGAAGAGAGAGACTTGAACTGCCAGACTAGAAGCAAAATTGGCTGCTGTACTTGCCTTCTGATCTATTAAATTTCTTCAGTTGTAGCTATTTTTAAATGGTCACCTCTGTAATTTTCAGAAATTACCTTTATCTGTTTAGCTGTTTTTGAGGGGGACGCAGTTGTTCAGAATGTGTTAAAAAAGGCTGAAAAGTAAAGTTGCAAGAGCCACAAGACAAGCTTGAAAGAACACAGAGGATTTTGCACGGTAGGGAAGTCCAAAATTAGCTATTTACCTGTAGGTGGTGGGACCTAGCATGAAATCCCCAGAACAATTCCTCCACCTCAACTCTGAAGGGTCCAGAACTATCCAGTTGCAGTGCTTTCAGTCAGTTTCCTTTTATAATGTATTTTTCCTGGCATTTTGCCTTTTTTTTTATTGCTTGGGGAACATCATTAGTATCTGTAGGAGTTTTATTTCTGGCAAGTATATCACAAAAATGCCTTGGCAGCCTCTGTGGGAAGGTGAAGGATTACATTTGCCATAGCTGAGAACTCCTTTCTGTGCTGGAGTTGGTCTTTGCAGGTCGATGTGATGAAGTGGAAAAGTTCATAATGTTATTCTGACTTCTCTGGGAAAGACATAGTATCTTATTCTCCAGGTCTAGGAATTCAGTATTTTTGTTTCAGTTTGGTTAGCATAATGTTCTTTTGTATGCAGGGTCGCAGAAATAACCACTGTCGTTCAGGACTGCCTTATTATCAATGTGAAAGTTGTGATCGGCACACTTCCTGCCACGCTCCGCCCCCCTAATTAGTGTATTTCCTAAAGTTTTCTTCTCTCCAGATGTCATGTATTTCTCTTTGATCTTGATAAATAAAGTAGGAAGTGGTAGGGAGGAAAAGAAGTATATGAAGCCTTTTGGTAAGTAAGGTCAGTGTGTATATAAAGCGGTGTTATATCTCTGTGTGTATCTATATATAGTGTACATATACACATATGTATAATTAAGTACAAAGATTGCTATAAAGCAAAAAGTGAAATAGGATGGTTTGAGATTTTCTGCGGGGATCATGCTTATTTGCTCCATGCAGTACTTGGTTCGGGTCTGTGGCTATGGCTGTAGCTTTCACACTAAAGGCTACAAATACCGGCATGTATTCTCTACCAGCTCGGGAAAGTAGCAGAGCACAGTAGTGTCTTCTGCACTTGATTTTTCCTATATTCTGCCAGCTCCTTTTTCTAGGCTTCTAAATTTGGAGGTATGGACAACTGTATAGTGCATTTAAACCTGCTGACAGTGAGTGCTTGTTCCTAAAACTTCTTTCTGGGCACCTGCCAAAGTAGTTTGTGGACCATTCAGGGGGTTGCTACAACAGGTTGAAAGCTGCTACTTCATGCTTATCAGATACTGGTTTGATTCCTTGAGACTTTTTTATGAGCCTGATGTAGAAAGAATGTTTTAGGAATACTTTTATGGTGGAAAAGTCACTTTGGATCAATGACTCTGCAGTTCATGTCAAATTATTAAACTGGGAAAACAAAGCTTTCCAGAACACATTGATGACGTGTCTTCTAAATTACCACCGTCTAGAGAATGCTTATTCCATAACGAGGACTGCTTTCACTGAGCTATAGCTGACTGATCTCTCTTCATGGGACTTTTGTTTTTCTGTGCAGATTGGCTGATGAATTACACATGCCTTCCCTGCCAGAGATGATGTTTGGAGACAATATCCTAAGAATACAGCATGATCATGGTTTTGGAATTGAGTTCAATGCAACAGATGCTTTAAAATGTGTCAATAATTGTCAAGGTATGATCAAAGTGGCTTGTGCAGAGGAGTGGCAAGAGAGCAGGTACAGTATTTTATCACCAGTGGGCAAGTACTGGCGTGTTTTATGTGAAACTGTCACAAAGTAGTTAAAGGAACATTAACAGAAAAAGTACATTCCTGAAGACCATGTTGCATTTGATTCTACCATAGATGTGGTGTATGATTGCTGAAGTTACTTAGCTTTTCTTTGCTGTGATCATCCTCTCTGTTAAATTGGGTCAGCTATATTTTTCAGCTGTGTCTTGTCTTTCTTAAAATAAACTACAAGTGTGACATGTCTTAATGCTGTTTCTGTTTATTCAAACTCATAGGGCCTTGAGCATTACAAGATTGTATCAGGTGGCATTTCAAAGTACAAAATGCTGTACATATTCTGTTATAGTCCTAAGGCTAAGATTTTGAACAATTACCATGCATCGGAACTAATTGCACTGCTTAGTACTTATGAAATTAGTTGCAGAGCACCTAGATATACAGCACAGAGAGAAATCAAAGCTGTCAAGAAAACCAAGGCAGATAGCGATGTTGATTGCTCTGTGTTGTCAGCAGATTGCTTTCTGCCTAGTTAAAGAAGAAGTGTTCTTGAAATACAAATTTTTCAACAACATTGAACTAAAATCTTTATTTTTGACTCATAGGACTGAGATTATGTTAGCACAGGAATTCTGGTAACAGTTTTATAATTTATTACGGAAACAGATGTCAAAGAAGCAATATTGTATGATTGTCTTGACATCATGATTGCAGCACGGACAATGCTGCTGTTTTTCTCCTTGAAGACTGTGGAAATCATGGTACAAAATCTTATGCGAGGCTGTAATTTTTTAAGAATTACTACAAATCATGCTGTTTTCTCGAGGAGTGAGACTGAGCACACTAAGGAAGTTGTCAAGCCGTATGATTGGACTTACACAACAGACTACAAAGGAACTTTGCTGGGAGACACTGCAACGTTAAAGGTAACCATTTGTCCTTGTTAAACACTGATTGCATATTGTTTGAGTCAAAAAAAAAAAAGCTTAGAAGCTGTCATTTACCTTTCTATAGGCTTCTGTAAAGTCTTACATGCTTCATATTTTCTGACTTCAAAGTATAGTTTGGGCTTTCCATGTCTCTCAGCACGTAATCCTAATCAAATCGTGGCTTGTTTTCAGAACTTAGGTTTTTAAAGCACTTTAGGATTATATAAAAGGGTGCCATTGTGTCCCTTAGTGAAGACTTACTAAGAGAGTAAAGCACATGAGAATCTTCAGGACTTGCTGGATACCCCTCTGAAGCCCTGAGCTTCTCACACACAACAGAACTATTAACTGTGTAATTCTCTAGTACCTTTATTCTTTGTTGTTTGCCAGTTTGTGTAAGCAGCTATGCATACCTGGCTGCTTTAAATGGCTTTATGTTTTTATGCAACAGTAACTCCCCGCATCTAAACTGACAGGTCCTCCCTCCTCTTTACTTACTTTAAAAGAAGACTGAAGTTCCCAGCTTCTCTTTACTGTATACAGATCACTTGCTACTAAGGAGATAATCTATATTAATTCACTAGGATTGCATTAGTTATATATCACTTAAGTTATTCTGGAATTAAAAATGCAGCATAGAAATAAACGCCATCTTGTTCACCTGTAGTCTTCAGGCAGCGTTAGTGTAGGAGTGTATATGGAGACCATGAGATGGAAAACATACGAGTACTTGATTTCCACAGAAAGGCTTTATTAGAATCCTGTGCAGGGTTTGTCATTGGCTAGAGATACTAAGTGGATGGAGTACTACTTAGAACCCAGAACTTCTCATTGGTATGTTAAACATAAGGCATCTTCAAGCCTTTTCAAATACAGAAAGTGAGCAGAATTGTTTGCAGCTGAAACCCTACTGGGCCTGTACCCAGAGAGCACTTTATTCAGAATTTTCCACTCTTGGCTTTTGCTTTGATCAATGCTTCCTCTTGCAAACTTTGGTTTTAATTTTAACTTTTCCTCTTAGAGTTTTGGTATGTTTTAGGTTTAGGGCTCTGAAAGCATTTTCCTTTATAAAAACAGCAATTGTGGGATTTAAAGGATGAGGACGAACTGCAAGTAGTTTGGCAACAAATTAATATACTAACCATTCTTCATCTTTTTTCTTTAGGTTGTTCCTACAACAGAACACATAAATACAGAGAAGTTGAAAGCCAGGGAACAAATTATGTTTTTTGAAGAAGTACTTCTCTTTGAAGATGAACTTCATGATCATGGAGTATCAAGTTTGAGTGTAAAAATAGTGAGTACTAAGAGGTGTATACAAGATGCTTGATGACTCAGTTGGCTAATATATGCAAAATGCAGTCGCATGTTGTTCCTTCTGGGATTTAAAGTGCAGAGTTCTTTGTCCTTGCTCTTAGAAATATAATGTTTCTGAAAACTGTGTTGGCTTGAAATTTTTCTGTCTGCTGCTTCAGGGAACAATCTTTTCCCTCTTTCTGCATCCTGCCTAAGAATCTTTTGAGATTTGTCTGCCCTGCTGTCCAATGATAGCTGTAGCACATCAACAACCTAAATTTTGACTTTACCACCAAAAGCTCCTCTTACTATCTTTCATTGTGAATATCTGCTGTAGGTAAGTGCATATGTAAGGTAAAACTTTGAAATACACTGAACAGAATGTTTTTATTTTTGCAGCGAGTTATGCCTTCCAGCTTTTTTGTGCTGTTGAGGTTTTTCTTGCGAGTTGATGGGGTACTTATCAGGATGAATGATACGAGGCTTCATCATGAGGTAAACCCTTATTCGCCATCATTAATATTTTACAGATGTTCCCTTGCCATGTTACTTTCAGAGAAGACCTGCTGATATTTCTTTAATTTAATACTGATGTTTGGAGGCATAGAGGTTACCTGAACTGAGCTTTCAACTGTATTTTGTTATTGCAGTGGTGCTGAAGTAGCAACCAAGTGCTGGATGCCGTAGAGTTAGGTATTGTATGAGCAGAGCAGGCAACCCTTATGTGAAGTCATCATTTAAATATATTTGACAGATGCAGATTAGAGAGGAAGTACAAGAGGAAAAATAGGCAACAGTAAATGGTGTGATATTGTTGTTATCCTTCTCTCCAAGTAGATGGTTTTCGGCTGGCTAGTAAATGATGTCAAGTTTTAACTTGCAAGAAACTGTCCATACTACATTGAGTTCTAGTATCTCATAACACAGAACGTTAACAGTTGTGGTTTGCTTATTCTGTCTAGTTCTGTGTGTACTGATATAGGAGGTCTAGCTGAGTAAAGATTAACAAGCATATTCAGTCATAGAATTTTTTTTTTCCATGCATGCATGCAGAAAGGTGACTTTTGGAAAAAAAGAACATTGCTAAACATCTTTCTGTCTTTGTGAATTTGAACGTACGTTTCTGCTCCCAGGTGAAAATCTGTGGTCAACGAAATTCAAATGCTTACTAAATTCAATGTACTTAAAACGCTTATTTTGTACTGATACTAGATGATAATTTTGTAATCAGTTTTTGGCCCTTTTTTCCCAATAGGCTGACAAGGCCTACATGTTGCGAGAATATACATCCAGAGAAAGCAAAATATCAAGTTTAAAGGTATTGCATTTTTTAAATGTTGGGGGTTTTTGGTTTTTTTTTCCTTTCTGCTTTTTAAAATTATTTTATGGTCAGCTTAGAAAATACTGTGTCTGTAAGTCATCCTTTGTTAGGTTTGGAATCGATACAAAGGAAAGACCTTTCTGCTTGTGCAAGATTTATTTTGCAGATTTCAGGGCAGATTTGCATTTGTAAATGCTCAGGTCCATTGACCTGAGATTCCCCAGGATACGGGAATGGGTTACTTCTTCTGCTTTTGAGTTAACAAGGGTTTTTTTATTATTATTTTACTTTTTCATAGAACTGTTCAGCCACAAAGTCAGGTAGTCCATGTCCTGTGATGCTAAATGTCATGCATGCGTGCTGGCAAGTAGTATTGCGGTTAAGATCTGTTTGGTAACAACAAGGAAAAACTCATTCTGATTTTTCTCAAGTCAGTTTAATAGTCCACTTTAAAACTCTAGTTAAGGCTCAGAATAATTTGTGGCACAGTTGGAGTTGCAGCTGTTGATTTTTATTCTTGACGCAACATCTGATCTTGGGCATTCTTCTTACTTTCCTTCTCCCTTGTTTTTCCTTCACCTGTAAAAAGTGACTAATGTGTTACTAACTTTCTGAGCGAATATTTTTGTAAAATGTTTTTCTTTTTGAGGAAAGGGGCACAATATAATTTCTTAAACAATGTATGATCCCTATAAACAGGACTAAATCCAGACATGAGCTTTTTGATAGTTTTGTGGTTTTTGAAATATAAATCAGTGATCTTAGTTTTACTTCACCTTATACTTAAATATTATCGTCTACACTGTTAAATAATTTTTACTGCCTGTTGTTATAGAGGGGGAAATGCATATGGCTTTTCAGTTCCCTAGATCAGCTTCCATAGGTAAAGTGAAAAAGATTCCTGCTTTATTTAGGTTTGAAATACTTGAAACAGCAGTATGATTCCTTGCATGTTAGGGGTAGCCAAAATACAGGTTGCCTTTGAATATCTCTGGATACACTTCTTAAAAGAATGTTGTTAGAAAGTTTGAAGGTGGTTTGCTCAGTATAACACCCCACCCCCCTATGCCCACCCCCAATCAAATCTGGTATGTGGTGAAGTTGTCTACAGGCATCTCCAGAGAAAGATATTGATTAATGTAATTAAACCACATAATTTCTTCAAATACGAAATTAAAATCCAATGAATTTTAGTATTTCATATAAATGCCTGTGGTGGACTTCATAAAACTAAGATACATGTTGAAATCAGTTACCACTAGCTAAATCTGAGTAACTCCAGTGAATATATTGCAACAGCTAGAAGACGTTAAGCATGGCATCCCTTGTAGCCATCCTAGTCTCATCTAGAACTAGACCCTCAAAAAGACTGTTTGTTACATTCAAATGATAAATTTATTTTTTTTAAACATTGTAGCCGTTCGTTAACATTTCCGACTTTCTTATGCTCTTACAACTGCCGCTTGAAAGCATTAAATACCTTTACTTAGCCTGTTGAGCTACCCAAGGAGTAAAGGACTGTATGTACATTTGAAGTTATAAAGTAAATTTTAATAATTATACCTGACTTCAGGTGTTTAAATCAGGTAAATTATAGATTGTCTGTTGAAGTTTGGGTTTTGAATACCTTCTTTTTTCCTCCTCCTTTCATTCACTTGCTTCTTGTAAAATTTTTGCTTCTCAGCACGTTCCACCTTCCCTGTTCACGGAACCTAATGAGATCTCTCAGTATCTACCCATAAAGGAGACAATCTGTGAAAAACTAGAATTCCCAGAGAAGCTGGAGCCTAAACCAGAAGCATCACTGGAAACTGCGTGTGTTAAGTCTAAATAAATATGACTTTATATGGACTTGAAGTACACTGGAGATAATGTGATCATGTAACCATTGCCATGGGGGGCGGTTTCACTACAAGTGGAATAAAGAATTTGGCTAATTTTTCCGTAGCCCTGAGAGAAAACATTTCAAGCAGGTTTTGCTAATGGTGTTTTTTGTTTGTTCTTTTTAACCTGTATCTGGAGTTAATGATAGACTGGTGGTCAGTTACAGTCTTCAACAGCATTGGAGAACGACTCTAAGAGTCTGGGTGCTGTTTAGTTCACCGGTTAGGCAGGAGTATTATCTGGACCCTCCACCACAAACACTTTTATGAAGACTTTGTTATTGCTGCTTTAGATACAAAGAGACTATTAGAGTCATAAAATCGGTATGATTTTATTTTTATTGAGAAATTATCCACAGTAAAAAAAAATAAAAATTTCTCTGCATTTATTTTGAGCTGTCAATCCTAAACTACATGTTTTGCTTCACTTCCCCTGCTGTGGGCCGATAACCAACTAAGTTACTTTTTGGAGTCTCTGATCCAGACTCTAACTTAAGAATATTCATTTCATCTGAGGATAGGTTGAGGGGAGGGAGGGATAATTGTCTTTTTTTGACACTATATAAAGGTAAAATTACCTTATTTCTGAGGCATTAACTCCAGAGCAGGAGCAGAGGTTGAGACACACACACTGGTAAGTCTCTTCACAAATACTAGTTTAATCTGATGTCAGCCACATTTCTGGGGACTATTACATGGGGTCTGTATGCTGCTACAGTCACGTAGTATATTGGAAAAGGGTTTTACTGTATTGGACAGTACTGTTGAACGTTTCGGATGGTGCCTGTATATGATGGTTATACTGCCCTGGCAGTCAAGCTGCTAAATTGCAGCGGCTTATGGCTGGGGAGGAGAGGGATGTTTAGTCTCTAATACCTAAAGGATGCTGGTATTTGCAGTTTGAGAAACAAGATCCCATACACCCTTAAAAGGGTGCTAACATGTATTCCAGATACGTCTTTTTGGTTTATTATTAAAATTATTTAAGTTCTGATATTAATAGAAGTGTGATCACACATGTAGTCATGGGTTTAACTCAACACTTTGTAGATTAAACTTTAAATACTTGTATTGCTTTTGGAAAGCCTATATTACGTTAATGGTTTGGCCTAAGAATGAGGGAGCTAGACAGACTTGTCTAGGTTTACTTCTCACACTCAATGAAGTGCAAGAAGCAAATGACTAGCAAAAAGCAGGCCTTGTGGTTTAAGGTGATGGCAGATAAGAATATGTACACATTCTGATGTCTTGGAGTTTTTTTGTTTAAAAATCTTCATATTCTACATTGCATGGCTTAATAGAAACAACCCACCCCAAAACCTGGTATTTAAGCAGGTCTTTGGATAAATGGTTTTCACTGGGAGAAGACCTTGAGGTTTTTATGAAAAAGTCTACTGCCATCTAAGTGACTGTTTTCTTAATAAAAACAGAGACCATATTTTGTTCCGCTTTTATTTGAAGCAGCCTGGTCTAATGAATTGATCATAAGGTCGAAAGGCAAGAACTAACTGCAGTTTTTCCTGTGTCACTGATTTACTCTAACCATGGGGAAGTGACTTCTCTGTGCCTCAGTTCCCTGTATGTAAAAATGAGAGTTAATACATGCCTACCTCACTGAGGGTTTGTGAGGATTATTTTGTAAAAAGTTATTGATTAGAATATTATTTCTTTCCCTGACTACACCTTCAGCCTTATCTTTGGAATCCTTCGGAAAGGATTACTGAAAAAAAAAAATCTTATGATCTGTAGGATAAAATGAGTGAAGAGAACTGAAATTAAACAGTCTCTGACAGAAATTATTATCAGTCAAACATGATCTGGGTGAGTGAATTTATGGCCACTTTTAAATAGAGGAGAGGTCCTCTATAGTCCCCATTAGATTCCTAAATTTTGTTGGTTTTCATCTTCCTCTGCTTGTTTCCTAAAGATTTTAACATCAGGATGTAGAAGGGGTTGTAAACGAATGCAGCATGGAAGTGATCAACATCCATTTGGTGTAAGAGATTATTTAGGTCCACTCCAGTGATAGAGGGATAGGGGGAGTGAAAAGGAAGGGAACAACAATGGGGGTGAAGAGATATTTTGCTCATGGAAGTAAATCATGGCATTTCTTTTACTCTAGGTGTATATTATTTTAAATCCCTTAAAGGCTTCTAAAAACACATTTTAAAGCTGGTAGTGACTGACAGGAGAGCTGACGTTGTACTAGCATGAAGGAAACTATATCTGCAGTCATTATTTAAAACTGATCTGGGTTTGGTCAGCAATGCTACCATTAAGCTCCATTGGGCTAAAGTATAGTGGTGGTGGGGGACCCCACAGAATTGACACTTTGCACTGGAAAGGGTGCTCTGCAGGTTTAGCTTACATCGTGTATTTTATCTTGTCCATCATAAGTACCAATTAGTGACCTGTTGATACAGTTGTCTTGAATGGGCTCAAATCCTTAATGTATAGGTATGTGATACCCACCTATTTTGGGTGCTGTGCATTTAAGTGGAACACACGTGTTGGGGAAATTACAAGAACATGTTTAGGAAGTTACAGTTACTACAAAGTAAAACTTGGAGCACTTTGTGACTCTCTTATACCACACAGATCATCAAGAAGCAGAAGTATAAACTTCTGTACCGCAAGCTTTCTGGTAAAAATTTTCCTCAGAAAAGTACCACTTTGGATACATCATCTTAGGGGAGGGAGAGGGGTGATTCTCCAGCTCTTTTGTGGCAAGTTTAATATGTGGCAGTTTATATTCCTTCTTGTATGTCGCTAAATAAAATGTACCAAACATTTTATAGTTCTGGTTTTTATCTGAGCAAAATAAACTGAAATAGCTACTCAGGGTGCTGGATTTTGCATGCTAGCAAGATGCTGCATCCATGTGCCTTTGCCTGTCATCAGACGACTCCGGCTACTTACTTCAGAACAGGAGAAGAGCCACAGTAGTGGGAGCAAAATGAAACCTGTATTACTATTTCTATAAGCTTCCCTGTTGCCAAGTAATGGCTTCCAAAGTGGTGGGAGGAGATGAGATACAATGAAGTAAAAGTGGCAGAGGGTGTGGACTCTTTTTTCTCAAGCGTGGAAAATACTAGGACAATTTAGATGTCAGCTACAGTACGCTTGGAAGAGCAAGAAGTGCCTGGAAAAGCAGGAATGTTTGCTGTCTCTTAAAAAAAAACAAAAAAAAAAACCCAAGCCAAACCTATAAATTAGTAGGAAGGTAATGTCACACGAACCTGGGATTCGGCGCTAGGCCGCCTCGCCGTGTAAGGCTTGCCGTGCTGTGCAAGGTTTGCAGTGCTGAAGAAGTTCGTGCACCTGCTCCAGGAGAGCTGTCGCAGGACGGCTGGAGTGTCCGGGGGGAGGCGGGCGAGAGCACAGGACCCACCTACACCATTTGCAAGGGCCTTTCTCCCCTCAGCGTCCCGTCACCCGACCCACCGCACCCCCGTGTCGCTGGGGCACCGCCTCAGGAGACGGAGACGCAGCGGGGGCGTGGGTGGCTCCGAGCGCAGGGACGGCCGGCGCTGCTGGGGGCGCCTCTAGCCTTCCCCCCCGCTGCCCCGGCGGGACTCACCGCCACGTCGCCGCTCCTTAAGTCCGGGAGGCGGCTGGTTTCTCCCCCCCGCCGCCGGACGCCGTCTCTCCTTCCCCCGCCCGGCGAACTACATCCCCCGGCAGCCTGCGCGCCGTCGCCGCCGGCCTTCACCTACCTGCCGAGCGCAGGTAGCCCCCTGGCGGCGCGGCGCGCGCCGGTAGTCCCTGAGGAGGGGAAGGGCGGCCCAGCCCGGCCGGGAGCGGGGGTAGAGCCGCTGGGGCGCGGGCCGAGGCGGGCGGCATGGACAAGCTCAAGCGGGTGCTGAGCGGCCGCGACGCGGAGGAGCCGAGCGGCCTGGCCGAGGTAAGGTTCGGCGCCCGGGCGGCGGCTGGCGAGGGGAGGGAGGGAGGCCCCAGCCCGCCCCTCAGCGCCGTCGCGGCCCCTCGCCGCGGGTCGGGTCGGGTCGGGTCGGCGGGACCGGCCTGCGCCGCCTCAGCTCGCCGTCGGGCCTCCGGGCTCCCCGGGGCGGAGCCGGCGGTTGGGCTGGAGCCGGTCTGCGGACCTTCACCGCGCGCTTAAGATCCCCCTTTACCCCCGCGCTTCACCCCGCCAGCAGCCGCTGCCCTCCCGCCCCGCCGCCCACCCCCCAGTCTGTTTGGCGAGCTGGCGGAATAGCCAAAGGGAAAAAGTTCCCTGCGGTACGGGCGAGCGTGGGGGTGGGGACTCCCGAGGGAGGCAGCGCTCCCTCCCGGCGCCGCTCCTTCCCGTCAGCCGCACCCGCGCTTCCCACCGGCGGCTGCAGTCGAGGGCGCTTAAAAAACTGCCCTGTGAGCTGCGAGGCGGTTTGGGCATCGCGGAGGAGATGGACCCGCCTGGTACGCGGCGAGGCCTGTTAGTAAACTGTAACTTGTGCTCTTCACTTTTCTCCTCCTTTCTAGGTGATTGATGCGACTTCATTAGGTTGGGGCACCAGAGTGAAAGGCTTCGTTGCTTGCTTTGCAATAGGATGCCTGTGCTCGCTTTTGGTAAGGATTTTTTGCCGGACCTCCCCTGATAATTGAATTTCAAGAGCCCCAATAATTAACAGCTTCGCTATATCCTGTTGCTTGACTTTTTATTTTCTTGAGTCTCTGGGGTAGACATCCACCTCGATTCCAGTTAGGTGGCACGCACTAACTCTTAACAAGAATGCCAATAAACGCAATTTACTTCTGCATGTGTGTGATTCTGCAGCTTGGGTTTAATTTTTCCTAAGGCCTCTTTGGTGTTGTGACGTTTCTTGGATATATTTCGTTTTTGCAATTTAAAAAGAATATTAATTTATTTTTTCCTTTCTCTCTCTAAATGTTCCTTTTTAGGGTAGTTGTCTGCTATGGGTACCAAAGAAAGGGCTGATACTCTTTGCAGTGTTTTATACACTGGGGAATATTGCATCCATTGGGAGGTAACAATCTTTTTTATATTAGTTCCCTAATGAAGATGAGAAACTAAAGCAGAATGATGGGTGAAGGTGTATAAGTGGTAGAAACTTTTGCATTTGTGTGAGGAGATTTGCTTATGTAGTTCATTCTCTTGTTGCTGAATTTTAAAAAACAGCATTTCCCCAGTAGTGCCTTGAAATAGTAAAGAAAATTTTAATTTTTTTTATTGTTATGAGCAATTCATTCAAGGTGAAAGTTACTCATCAGTAAAGAAGAATCAAACTGATGCTTTGAGCATTGAGGTTTTTTGATTTTTTTGTTGTTGTTGTTGTTGTTTTTTTGCCCCCTCAAGATAAAAGTAATTCTTTACCATTTTGCATTTGGTAATATTTTGTGTGTTTTCATTTGGGGCAGTCAGTCTGTCAGGACAGGCCTGTTTTATAATCCTTCATGGTGTTTGTTTGAGGCTCTTAAAGCATAGCCCTACTGACTTGTGACAGACACAAGCTTCTATGATTGAGGAAATTTAATAAGATGTTAGAAAGCACAAGGAATGGAATTGGAAATAATATAGTAATGAGGCAGAATAATACAGTATATGAGGCAGAAGTATCACCTTAGGTAATTTAAGCAGTATCGTTCACCAGGGCTGTATTTTAAACGCTGGTTGCAGATCTGGTAAGGTATCAAAGGATGGATCCAGGTCTGAAAACAGCCCTTTATGTAGAGGAATTGAGCTGGATTAGCTGGCAATCCATGCAGAGCCTCTGTGACCGGTGTTTTTAAAAGCAGGTTAAAAAAGCATGTGTGAAAAAGTGATCTAACTGAAGCTGACCTTGACCTATGCTTCAAGTTTGATAGTTCTGCTCTGCTTTTGTTAATTGTAACTGTACAAGTGTGAATAAAATTAGAAATTGCACAAAGAAGAACAGGAATGGATTTTGCTTCATGGTACATCCTGTTTCTTCAGTTATACAGCACTGATTAGTGTAACAACATAGTGTACTGATGCCCCATCGGACAGCAGACAATTTAACAAAATAATCCCCCTAACGAGGAATTTTCCCTCCTTTCACTTTTGCCTTTCCACCTCTGTGTTCATCTTGTTTTGTTTTTCACAGCACTCTTTTTCTTATGGGACCAATGAAACAACTGAAAAGGATGTTTGAGCCTACACGTTTGATTGCTACTATCGTTATGCTAGTAAGTATCAAAGGAATCAGTTTTAACTCATGCTAACCCTGTAAACAATTTCCACCTTAAAGTCATTTCATATACATTGATCTAACTACATCTCAAGATGTGTTTGTGGGTTGTTTTTTTTTTGGTTTGGTTTTTTTCCCCTTGAAACATCAAACATCCTGTACATCTGCTGTAGTGGAAAGGTATGTGTAGCACCAGAAAACCACCTCCCTATTATGAAAGACTGAGCTGAAACCAGGTTGTTTTGCTAAATGAACATTAAGGGTCTGTGGCTGGTGTGTGTGAACTGTGCATGTGGGGTTTTTTAGGGTGCTTGAGGGCATAACGTCATATTTTCACATTGCTTGAAAGATGCAAGACTGGTGTTTAAACAGTTGTACTATGGAAGTTGTTAGACATTCTATTTTGCATAATTTTGTCTTTTTAGGTTCATCTGATTTGCTTTAAAGAGCTGTGTAGGTATTTATACCTTGATAAAATCATCGTTTCCTGACTAAGCAACTGGGGAATCTCTATGCCTTGGTTATCCTGTGTTGAAAATACAGAAATCACCCCAGTTGGCTGATAGCTTCAGGTTTTGAAACTCTTATGACACAATGAAATTGCAAATTCAACATTCAACTGAAGTCAGCCCTTGGCATTATTTTTATCTTCAGAAGATGGGAATTGTGGCCAGCCTTCTACTGGCAGAGGGTCTGTGAAAATTGCTGATAAGTTTCAGACTCCTTCTTGGTTAAAATGCATGTGCTTTTTTGTCTCTTCAGCTTTCCCATTTTGTCTTGAAGAGTCTAAAATCTGGAAGGTGGTTTAACTTGCATGAAACTGCCCTCCCATTTTCAGTGTGAATGTCTCCAGAGAGTTTGCTTGTCATCAGCGTGCCCTGTTTTTTCTTTAAACATCCAGAGAGGCTGCAGGCAACTGATAGAGTTTGGGAAATTGACTGTGTATGCTTGCAGAGCAGCAGCAGGCAAGAGGCCTACTGCGTGGTGTGTTTGTTTTGTATGCATTTAAGATGCCTGGAGTCAGGAGAATGCCTGGAATGCTGCTCACTGGAATAAAGCCAGGTCTTAAGATGTATGATGTAGTATTCAGACCAATATACAAATTGCCACCTTGAAACTAATGGAAAAACTACATTTAATGTCGATAATCATGACTGAGGTGAAGTGTATGATTTCTTTGGCAATGCAGGTGTTACTGTCTTGAACGTGCAGTGCTAAATCTTTTTTTTTTTTTACTAGAGCAGAAAAATACACATTATGATCTCTAGTACACAATGGTACATGTATAGCAAAAGGCTGTTAGATGTTGATGAAGCAAGATCAAGTATCAGCATCTATCATAGCTAAATGAGCTGTTATGTCTTAAATTGAAAATGAAAACTTGAACTAAAAAGAGAATCCTGTTAAAACAGAAAATAGTCCAAAATAGACTACTACCCCCCAAGATTTTAACTGTAATAAATACACAGTGCAACTCTGAAAAAAGAAAATGTGCTGGTGTGAATGGCTGTGCTGGACTTTATAGTAAACAGGAGAGCTGCTAAGCAATAGCTGAAAGTTCTCGAAAGCATATTGTAGTTTTAATTGGTAAGAAGTAAGTAATGAGAGAACTTCAGCCCCATGGTAAACTGGAGAATCAACAGGGAATGTGGCATGTACAGAAGCACAAAGACTAGAGTTGTAACTCAAAAGTCTTAGGCAAAATAAAGTGTGTATACTTATGACACTGGGAAGAGTGTGGGATGAAGCAGGGGGTCTGCTGGTGTTGCAAAAAAGCTGTAGGAACCTCTTCCTCTTGTCTCTTTGCAGCCATAAAATTATTTTCTGGAGGTGTCAGGCTGATGTTTCCTCATTGCTTTAATTCACTTCAGAAATGTAATAGCAAGAGCATTTTAAATAAGGGGAACACTTATGCAGGATTGGATAAAACTATGAAATGATGTAATCTGTTTCTGTCTCTGTTAAGTAACCCATTACAGTGTTACAATATCTATAAAAACTGGAGTTATTTCTATGTTTAATAGAAACTGTTTGTTTTCTTCTAGTTGTGTCTTGTACTAACACTGTGTTCTGCTTTCTGGGTGAGTACTTGAGTCCTATATCTGTATATATAACCCAAGTATATCTTAAAAATAAGATTCTTACACTGTTGTCTCATTGTCTTCTGTGTTTCTTCCCCTCTCATCCTTTCTGTCGTCCTTCAGTGGAATAAGAAAGGACTTGTGCTCCTTTTCTGCATCTTACAGTTTTTTGCCATGGCATGGTAAGTGATTTCCTCCCAACGTGCTCGATTTTCTATTGCATCTAACATCAGTAGTTGAATTGAGTGGATTTTGACCCTGCATGAGTCAGAAGGAAGGAGAATTTTTACCTCACCATTCCTCTAGATGCAAGACAACGCATCAGTGAGAAGCTGACTTGTTCCTGCTTCTTGGTCTCTCCCGCCATTTCAGAGGCTTTGGAGATGGAGCTCAGGGCTCTGTTGCTGGGGAAAGTTCCTTTGGATGTGTTTGATTTCTGTAAACTCGAAGTAAAACAGCTTCTCCCCCCCCCCCAAAAAAAAAAAAAATCAATTTGTTGCTGTCTGGTATTTCTCTTCTACACTCTCCTGAATTTGTTGTATTAAAAGACCCAGATATGCCAATCAAATTAAGTGTTAGTGTTCTTTAAGTTAACATCTCCTCTGTGTAATGTCACAGAAGTAGTCCAGAAACTGGTATGAATGTCTAGCCAGCCCTCAAGACTAATCTTGAGGTAGTAGTAGTAGCCTGTAGGTGTTGGAGCATGAGGAATATTGGGTGCCTGAGAATTGTGTTTAAAACACTTCTACAATATGTCCCCTGATTTTGCCATACCGTTTCACAAGCTGGCTGGGCTAAGATGACTTGTAAGGATACTCGTTCCTGTTGCTGCAAACTCAGAGCTTCATTTTGGTTGTGCATCATGCAGTTACCGGTTTAGTGCATCAGAGGGGTTGTTCTTCTTGTTTATGACTCTAATAAAATCTGACATGAAGATTAATCTTAAGTATCTTTCTCCTTAGGTACAGCATTTCTTTCATACCATTTGCACGGTAAGCTTCCCTAACTCCCTTACTTTTTGTCATATCAAGGTTTAATGATACAGAAGCTTAACTTATAGGAGCATTGTAATGTATGGCTTCAGAAGTTTTTCCATGGTGGTGTTTTAGGGGGAGGAAATACACGTAGTTAAATTTGAAAATGAAACTATGAAAATGAAACTGAAACTGTGCATCTTCTCTAGCACACAAATGTAACAAAATGAGAGGGCTTCCTATAAAAATATGTAAGTGTTCTGACTACATGCTAAACTTAAGGCTTGCCTTTGGAATGCCTAAATGTTGGTTCAAAAGGCTACTCGGCAAGTGTATTTTTCTGTGTCCCTCTTTTCCTGTTCTCCCCCATGAGCGCTATTCTGTATCTGAGCCCGCAGTTCTCCATCCTGCTGCAGCAGCTCCACCTTTCCTTCAAGCGCGCTGCCTCCACACTGGCTTACAGGTGTCCTTTCTGTTGTAGTTGGGCAGGTGGAGGGGGAGCAGACCCACTTCTCTCTAATGCAAAATGATGTAAACACAATTAACACCTCCTCAGCTGATCTTTAAAGTCCTCAGTGTGATGGCAGCATGGAATGAGTCTTATCAAAGAGCATAACTGAGATGGCTCTTTTTTTTTTTTCTTTCTCCTTTCTGTAGGGATGCTGTGAAGAAATGCGTTTCGGTCTGCTTGTCCTAACAGGAATCCTGGATGTTTCGCGAAGTTCTAGGAAGTATAGTAGAACTATGTTAAGATCACTGTGTATGTATTTTCCTACTTCGGTCTTAAACATGTGCCTTTCAGCTTGTTAGAAGCTCCTTGTGTTAAATCCAGTGTATACAATTGCTTGGTTTTGTAAGCAATGGTGTCTGCAGGACAGGGCGTTCGGGATCAAATGAAGTTCAGCCTGGCAGAAGAACTGGGAAGATACCCAGAATTTGTTATGATAATTCTTATGTAAAATCATGTGCTTGTTTGGTTTTGCAAAAGTAACAAAGTAATAGTGAAGTTTGTAAAATGGAGACCTCGACTCTGACAGGACTAGGCCAGTCTAGCGGATTTCTTTTGCAGGAAAAAGAAATCAGTTGGCAGCTGATTTCTTACTGAGAACTTGTTTTGTTTGTTTGTTTAAACAGCCTTACATCACTTAATATTTGCACTGTTTGCCTTGGATAATGGAATATTGGTATTCTTTCTTTTCCTGCCTCTCTTGCAAAATTTTAGCTTTATGAGACTTCTAAAAGGTTTAATTATGAATGAAAAGACTGTTTTGGAGTAAGTATGAAATTTTTGCTTCTTCAATAAGCATTTAATTTTCAGTTTAGACAGATGGTGTTTCCTTAAAATACATGAAAGGGACATCTTCATCTATAAAAACTTGTTCTTGTAGGAAAAACACTTGCAAAATAAGGTTAATAGATTTTTTAGCTGCCAGGAACCTGGGTTCTTTGCCTTGCCTACAGCTAATGGCAATACATACAAGTCAGGAAACTGAAATTTTTCACATGCAGCAAGGTGCTTCTCTTCTACTCCAGCTGTAGCATAGCAGCGTGAAGCTGAGGGCGCGACAGGTAAGCAAACAGAGAATTTATGTATGTCCTTTCTCAAAGGACAAACTCTGTTGAGAAAGTGGAAGCGGGCCATTGCTTAAGCAGTCAGTTTTCTTCTGAACTTGTAAATAAGTTAAAACTCCAACATTATTTTATTTAAAGTGGGATCAGTTTCACTTCTCCTAAAGCTCTTGTATACATAGTGGGCTACTTCGGCTTTGAGGAGAAAGTACAATTTTCTATTGCCTATCTTAGCAAAGAAAGCATGTAACAATCTAGCTGCCAGCTCCAAACAAATGCCGAACAGTCAGTATCCAAATTCCAAGGCCACTCTACATTCTCTTTATCTTCTGAGCTATGTATAATCATTTACTCCCAAACCGTTGCAGTGGTCAGTTGTTTAATATCTGAGTACAGTTTCTTACTTCTGTGTGAGACACTGTTTAACTCTTTCACCTTTGCTCTTACCAAACTGTCTTGCTGAAATCAGTGCCTATGAAGATGATTATCCATTGGACTTTAGTGTGAACTGAAGCCTCTCTTCTTCCTCCGTCTACCAAGAGTTTAGTCATTTAACAGCATTGTGTTTGCATGGCAAGTGCATCCCTGGCTTGCACCACAAAGATGTTAGTGTAGGAAAAACCTAGATCTACTCAGCAATAAAGTGTAAGTCTACAGTGAAGCCAAATAATTCTGTGGCTTCCAGGAAGTTATTAGAAACTGGGTTAATTCAAAATCTTAAACTGAAGTGTCCTTCTGATAACTTATAAAGCACAGTACCATTCTGCTCTTAGGATCCTCTAAAAAAAGAAAAAAATACTCCCTTTTGAGGATGGTATGAAAAAGAAATTTTAACAGGTTTTCTGTGGATTCCAGCTGGCTAGAGTTACTGTTACAAAGGCATTTGAATGACAAATCCCACCTTGAAAACATGGCACTGGTGCTGGGATGAATCAGTTATACAGGATGATGTTCAAGTGCTATGTCCTGGTGCCTTTTTTTGTTCCCTTCCTTAGGATTTGGAAGCTAGTGGTGAAATAACTAGGCTGACTATTACTTTTCTTGAAAGGAAGAATTAGGTAAATTTCCAAGAGAGACTGGGAATTAAAGAATACTGAAACTTCTTTTCCTGACTGATCTAAGACAAGTATCTGAAGTGATGTGTGTCTCTTTAATCAGGGAATAGGTTCAAATCCTAATTAACGTCTGTCACAGGACCTGTGTTAGTCTTTTATGAGGACTTTCATAATGTTTACAGAATTCCTTTGTATAAGGGCAATTGAAATGCAACCCTAATGCCTTTTACATTCCAATATTTCTTTAGTTTTAACATCTCTGTGTGTTCCTGGAAAATGCTGCAAGTATAGCATATGTTATTTCTCCTCCTCTCTCAACTCGAATCATCATTCCAGGCCCATCAGCAGGGAACATAATGGTATTTGACTTCTGGAGTTCTTTTTTTGAATACTTCAGATCAGAAGGAGTAAAAGTCTTTTGCTTATTCCTTGCCTCGCTTGTGTTGAGCAGGATTGCGGTACTTTGAGTCCCTAGCAGTTCCTCTAGAAGAACACTGGAATTGGTATGTTGAATATTAGTTTTTCAGTTTGCATAATAGCTAACTGGAATCTTTTAGCTGACTTTTGTGAACACAACACTTAGAAGTATGAAATTTAGGAAACTACCAGCAGATAGCAGGTAAACTTAAATGGATTTTTTTTTTCCTTCCCCCCCATTGTATCCTTTTCAAAGCTGTAATTCCAGGTGCACAGCCTTTTATTCAATATGAGAGAAGAACAAATCTTCACTTGACTGTGTAGCATGTGGGACTAAGCAATTGTGCCCTTAAAGGAAGGGAACCCAAGGAGAGATGGCAAAGACATAAGGATCACCAGAGTGCCACTAGGGTTTAGGTTGCCTGTTGGTGTTGCATTCTGTTCCTGTGAAGGTCAGACAGTGGGAGAGACTCACCATATTCTTGCCAATATGTGAAACATACTCAGGGTTTGCCACTGCATCTAGAAGCAGTTTTGATTTAAAATAACTCCACTCTATCAGAACAAAACTCTTTAGATTCTTACTCAATTATAAGTAGTTGTGTTCAGGCTATTGCCAAGTTTAGCAACAAAAGATTTTTCCACTTTGCTAAAATACTTTATTTTATGTGATTTTTACATAACCAGGGAGTAACCTAGCGTGTGAATGCTCCCTCTTGACCAGTTTCAATCTGATTTAGGTTATATTGTTATACCATTTTTTGTCATGAGAACTACTTTGTGTTAAGTTTTGATATCATCAGCTTTGGTTATCAGCTTGGCAGGAAGCGTGGCGGGCGTTCTAAGCCCCTCTCTAGCTTTCTATCTTAACGTCCTTCAAGGCAGGAATGTTTGTTGTGTGCGCTCTACTGCAAATAGAGATGTTTCTGTTTTAACTCACAGAACTCCTTCTTTCCCAAAGTCCTTGCTCAGTTGCCTACAGCACTTAAGGCTGACTTTCCTAAAGAAACTTGTATGATGTTGGATGCCCATCTCTGTAGGATTTGGTGTTCTACCAGAAATTGCTTTTTGCCCAGCCTCACTGTTAGTCAACTTAACTATCTACTTTTTTTACTTTTTATGGTATAGATAACATAACCTTTACCAAGCAGCCTTAGCATACAGTTCTAGCAGGAAACGTGCGTATCTGGGATCAGCTGACTTTCCAGATGTAGTAGAAATGGAAATAGGGAGGGTGGTAGTCATTTGTTCCCAAAGCACTGAGATTCCATACGTTAAAATGTGGGATTTTTTTCATTATGTCACATAAAACAGAGCAAAGCTTTGAAGTCCATTGTGAACACTGGTACTATCTGAGATGGTTCTGCAGTGATGATGTGATCAGTTCAGTCTTGTTTAGTATTTACAGTAATAAGATTGTTCATGAGCTGTTACAAAAACCAAGGAAGAAATTTCTGCACCAAGTTGAAATTTTTTTAAGAAGTCATGGTGTAGTTTTTTTTGGTTGTTGGTTTTTGTTTGTTTGGGGGGTTTTGTCGCTTTTTTTTAAAAAAAAAAAAAAAAGGCGTGTTAGGTTTTATGTGTAGATACTTAAGCAAGTTGGGGGAGAGCGGAGACTGCTGTGGGCTTCTTTGGAGCTAGGTGCAGGATGATGGTGTTGAATTGATCGTTAACTTCTGGGTAGATCTATTGCAGCTTGCGTGCAATGCATTTGGAGGCTCCTGGCATTGTTGCTATGGCCAGTCTGAAACTTGGGTTCTGGCAACTGCCTTGTGGAGCAGTGTGAGCACTTGAAGCTCATCCCATTTTGCTGTGTGCTGAGAGATTGAAAAACCCTCTGTTGAGTTGAGTTTCTGACAACGGTTTAGTTTTGGTACTTAATCATGTTAATGAAAGCAAGATCACTGTTGCCATCGTAGGATCTCACAACTGCAGAGGAGGATGATGTTTAAACACACATTTGTCTTAAATACTGATGTTTACAACCATAGCAAATACTGACCATGTAGGACGGAAAGCACAGAAATGGTATATTTTCTTAAAACCACATGCCTCACTGTAATGTGACAACACTAAATTTTTTAACAGCTGTGCAATTGTTTTGTAAAATAAAACCCAAACTCTGCGAAATTCTCCACAATGTTTTATACTGTTACTGATTCTGTTTGTTGTGCTTTTTCTATGTATTTACACTGTTCAATTTCTACTTTGATAAACATATTTTTTTCCTAACTTAGAACTTTCTCTGTAATGAAGTGAAATCTTTACTTACAAGTGCTGGGGTTTTTTCCTTCAATAAAGTTGTCATTGCATTAAATGAACTGCTGTTATGGTTAATATGGTGTTTTTAATGATGCTGATTCTCCAGATGATGTTGGAATTACTGTGGGTTAGTTTCTTGTTTTGTTTAAAAAAAAAGGTGATGTCCTCACTTCCTTTGCTGTGCATGTAACATCTATTGCTGAGGGGAGTTTCAGTGGCAGCTCTGCTGTGCAGCTGCATGACCCAGCATATATCTAGCTCAACCAAATTTTTATTGGCATAGCTGTATGCACCTAGACAACCAGTTGGCACAACTGGAGTTGTTGAGGTGGGAATGATACTTTTATTATTACTTATTTACCTCAAGGGTCAACCTAGATATGCCAAGAAACTATTGGCTTAGTCCATGCTACAGAGCAAGTAATTCCTGATGTTATTCTCTGTCAGCAAAGACTAGAGTTATGAAGCAGCATGCCTCTAGATCTGCTTCGTGGAATAAATTCACTCTGAATATTGATGTACACTGGAAATAAAAAGCCAATGATTTATGAATGTGTGTTAAAAGTAGAGTTAGAGGCAATGATTTTAATTTTTTTACACTTTCAGAAAGCATGTCCGTGTAAGTTTGTACCTAATATCCACCCTAACACTTGCTGTGGCATTAATATTCCTTGGCAGTGTACAGGGCTCTACATTGGGCTGTTCAGCATACATTAACCTTTTTTCTGGTTGACAGGACAAACCAAATCAGGTGTATTTTTTGCAAGGGTGGTGGTAAGACTTGCATGCTGTGGGAGACTGTTTAGTTTTCAGTTACTTATTTTTATTTTTTCTTCTAAGCGAGCTCTGTCTCAAAGCTGGCTAAACTGACATTTCTGTTCTACAGGAAACTAAAAGGGTTTTCTTGAAACAGAAGCAGTAGCCTGTCTTCCTGTAATATAGAAGCCTAGGGATTTGTGTTTTATCTTTTTGAAAAGGTTAGAGCTTCCAAGGACTGTCAGGAGAGCTGCATATGTGTATTTCATATCAACACAACTATGAGAGTGAATCCGAGTCCTAAAAGGGCAATAAATCCTTTCCATATTTAATAGCTTAGAGCTATTTTGCTTGCCTAGTTTAACCTCCTGCATAACAAGCTGTTGAACTCTGCCACATTGTTGTCATGCTGAGGTCTTAATACCTGAATGATTAAAAAAAAAAAAAAATTAAGTCTTCATTTGAAATCTCTGAACAATGAATGATCAGCCGCCCTCTAGGGAAGGTGTATTTTGTAGATGAATTTGCTCCTTAAAAGACTCTGAAAGCATTTACCAGTTGTCCTACAGCATCTAGTCCCTGAATCCCAATTATACGTCTTGGGGCTGAGTCATTCAAATTCAGTGATGAGACTTGGATGGCTGCTGTACTCATGATGCCTGCCCCTTCTCCTTCCACAAGGTCTGATTTGCAAGAGAGGGTATTTTGTAGCTGCAGGAAGTTCAAAGTCGGGGGGTTATGTTTATTTCTTTCCCATACTTGTACCTTTCCTATTGAGTTCAGTCGGGGTTGTGGTATCAGTGCGGATACAGGCTTGTAACTGCCCGGCCTTGATGAGCTGGAGGTGCCTAAAGGGAAAAAAATCCTCTGTTTTCTCACTTTTCTGAAGAAAGCTGCTGCTGAGTTAGAGATGGAATAGTATATCTAAGCTGCCAGTCTTTGGGATTGGTATTTTAAGTCAGCTTATTTGAAAACCTTTTACGTTTTCCTTGGGTTTCCTCGTGGCATCTCTGAGAGGTTATTCCTGAGTTCGTGCTTTAAAGTGTCTGCAGAAGCTAAGAGTGGAGTAACACTGGCATAGTGGAAAAATGGTACATTGAAAGTATCAGATGGCTGACATGATTTCATCGCAGCTCTGAAGGACTGTCATTTCTAAAAAGTGACGAAGTGTGAAAACAAATTATTTTATCATGGGCATGTACTCTTGTGTTTTCTTGTGTGTAACAGGATGCATCAGGCTCACCACTTTTGAGGGAATCGGGTGCTTCAACTGAGTTATACTTGCGACTTGTTAACTCTCATCATTAACAAAAAGCTTTAACTTACGCATCCAAGTCAAAAGTGCACGTTTGATTTCCCCAATATAACCGCTGACTCTGTTACTTGTGTTCTAAGATGCTGTAAATAGAATTTAAAAGTTTGTTTAGAATCTCTTAAATTCTTTATTCTTTTCTGAGCTCAAAAATGGGGACAGTCATAGTTTCTTGCTCTATGTGCTAATCTATGTCTGGAGACAGCACTGAAGTATAATTATTGTTAAAAACAAACTAACTTAGTTTATCACCAGCCTGACTACCTCGGGATTTCTTTCTGTCTTTCTGTCTTTCTGTCTTTCTGTCTTTCTGTCTTTCTGTCTTTCTGTCTTTCTGTCTTTCTGTCTTTCTGTCTTTCTGTCTTTCTGTCTTTCTGTCTGTCTGTCTGTCTGTCTTTCTGTCTGTCTTTCTGTCTGTCTGTCTGTCTGTCTGTCTGTCTGTCTGTCTGTCTGTCTGTCTTAGAAAGGTTGCTCTGAAAAGCCTCCTGTGCCTTCTGAGCTCAGAATTAATCTCAGTTATAATCTCAATTATAACACCAGGCAGGGAGGTACTACTTGAACAAGCCGCCTGCCTCACTGCTAAAGCCATGCCTGGTTGAAGTTACTGAAACTGTCCCCTCAACCCCAACACTAATGAAAAGGCTAATCTTCTCTAAGTCTCTTCTAACCTAGCAATCTCTGAAGGGGCTGGATCCATGATTAAAAAACAGAGGGAAAGCAGCTGTCTTTTTATCCTTGCTTAATTATTCCTTGGTGTTGATTTCCTGGGAGTGTCATGGTGATGGAGGTTACGTTTCCCCCGTGTTGTTGGGACTAAATGTTCGGGGGTGGGGGTGTTACTTGTTTGAATGCTTCAGTGGGAGCTTTGGAGATGGAAAGAGTGAGTCTTGTTCTCTGTGATTTCATCTGATCATGAAGGGCTGCCCTTTATTTGGAAACATGTGCCTAAAGGCCAAAAAACAGCTATCCAATGTCAAGGCATTAATTATCTTTTCTTTTTTTTGTTTGGTGATTTTTTTTTTTCTCTTTCTGCTGTATCTCACCAGCTGGTGGCCAGGAGGGTTTTAGAATGAGTTTAATTAGAAAGCCAAAAATAACACCTTGCTTTTTCCTGCTGTAACTTGGTGAATAAACTCCAGTAAGTGCTGCAGGAGTGTTCTTTCACTGCTCTCCCCAGTCCTCATTGCTTCATTTAAAAATATGAGTCACTAAATTCTTATTAGTAAATCCTGGACATGGCTGGAGATGACTGAGTAATGTACTTGGCATTTTTAATTAGGGATAGTTCCGACTGGCCACGAGCCATGAGGCGTCTGATCCCCACTTGGAAGTGCCCAGCTCTCCCAGCTGGGTTACAGGGAAAGTCTGCAACATTGCATGTTTTGTATGAGCGTTTCCTGCTCCCTCCGATGCCCCTACTGATTTGCTTGTTTAAACAGCAAACAAGTGCAAGAGTAGTAATAGCCTTCTGTCCTTCAGCCCTGCTCTGTCCCGTTTGCAGTGGCAGTGATAGTCAGTCACCTTGTTACTGTGTAAGCTACTCTAAGCGCATCTCCTTTTCTTGAAATACCGGGTTCAGGGAGATTTAACTTCCAACCCAAGAAATAACCCACCTGATGTCTGAGAATGGTCTGTTCTCAGTGGCCCACCAGTACCTATGTCCAGTGATGTTAATCCATGCCTCAGTTTCAGCAGCTGTAGACTTGAAAAAATTAATGTAGACTTGAAAAAATTAATCTTGCAAGAAAGTAGGAAAGGGAAGTTTGGAAAGTATTCAAAATTATTATTTAGGTGAACTAAAGGGATGTGCCTTACTTCTAAAACAGACTAAAGTCTGTTCAAAGTAAAGATTTCCACACTTATTTTTTTAATTTATTTAAATATTTATTTATTTACTTAATGTTTATTTAAACAAAAAGCCAACAATAAGTAAATAAATGACTACGAATCTATCTGTTTGGTTTCTCTTCTGCAGCCCTTTCCCATGGCAGCTGCACGAAGCAGAGGCAATATATGATGTGAGGAAGCCTGATGTGTGGAATGGGATCAATACGGGTCTGGATGTGTATTTTAAAGTAAAATCTCAGGCCCAAGCACATTCAGCTGGTCATTTGCTTGCATGCATGCAAACTTTTTATTTTTTTGGCTAATTCCTTCTTGGTTGGAAAGGTATGTCAGGGGTGAGCTGTCCCTTCTGGGTACATTGCTACAGGCATCACAAGTTGCTCTTAGTCTGAACTCTTGCAGCTGAAACACCCTTCCCTGTGCTGAAAACAGCAATTGGGCTATTCCCACTGGCCAGCCACAGGTAATTACTCTCATTTTGGAAAATGTTGTGGTGGCAGGCATCTTGAGCTACGGTAACATAGTTAGAAAATTAAAATTCAAACTATGAAAGTCAGGTGTTTTAAGAGATTAGATCTGGGGGGGATGTCCTGTGGGACACAAGACTTTCTAACATCATGCGCCTTGTACGAGCGATACCCTTAGGCACCCAAGTGTCACTTACTTTTAGTCTCTGAAAATGCACTTTACTATTGGGCAGGGTGCAAATTTTAGTATGATGCTCCAAAGCAATTGCCTCTGTGCTTCTCCTTTAGGGACACTAGCTATAAAAAAATAGTCTTAACTGATGAAAAACTTGCTTCCCAGTCCATTACTGGAATGGTTCCATTATCCATTCCTTCCATATATCCTTCATTCTCCTCATCTCTGTCCCGGGAGTGCTTTGGGCAAGCAATGTCCTCCCTTTCTTTTGCTTTGCGGCTGCCTCCATTTCCAAGCCCTCTTTGCTGAGCGTGTTCTTTACCTCCAGCAACTCACCAGGGTCTGCTGGTGGGACAGTGTTTCTCTTCCCCATTTTGAAACCCCTCCACCAACATGAACCACCATCGCTTCTGTGCATGCTTTTGATTTCCTTTAAGCTCTAAGCAACTCAAGAAAGGCAGATTGGATCTGATTTTTCAGAGGCTCTAATCTGGTATCACTCCAATTGAAGCCCGTGGGAGAAAAGGGCAGACAGTACTTCTGAAAATCAAGCTGCTTCCCTTCTTATTTGTCTATAGAAAGAACTGTGTGTAACTACTGAAATATTACTGCTTTTGCGAGTTATTGTCTCTGCACTTGCCTCAACTTTGAATCTCCTGATTTCTGAGCAACTAAATCTAAAAAAAAAAAGCTGTGCAGAAATAGGGCTTCAAGGTTAAAAATAAAAATAAATCCCAAAGTAACACATAGGTATTTCTTTTAGAGCTGTCTGAAAACCTGAAGTTGTTGAACTGAAATACACAGTACTTCAACCAGATCTGATTTCTGTATTTGTATTTATAATATGATGAAATGAAAAACTTCTATTACATGCAGGGAAAAATTACAGTAGTAGCTTCTCTTTCTTATTTGCGCGTTTGAAAAGGAGGGCCCAAACGTCAACATATTCCATGTTACACAAACATACTACCTGAGATGCAGTGATTTTTCCAAATGCAAAGCGGCACACTTCCAAGTACCTAAATATCCTATGGATTTTTAAACTACATTCTTCAGTTGTTTAACAGTGAAAGGGGGCTGGATATTAACTAGAAGTTACTATTTGACACCTCCTAGTGTAAATCCCAAGGTGAGTTGACTGATAGAGTAATCTAGGTAATATTACTATGAGTTGACAATTTAAAAAAAAAAGGTACATAAAGGCTTATAAGAACAGAGGGAAGATGTGCTAGTGTGTGAAGTTTGAAAGTAGCATGACTGGGATTACCCAGATGTAAAAATACCTCAGACCTGTCTGGCTTGCACCTTCCGATGGTACTGAGGTTGCTGGGAATTGAAGGATCTCTCCTAAAGTCTCCCATTCTGCAGAACATCCCATTGCTGCACACCTTCAGCTGTGCAGTTTTGAGGACTTGCAGCCAGTATCCTGAATGCCAGGCAGGACCTGAGGGATTAGCAGGACTAGTTGCCAAATACGATGCCATGCAACACAAATAGGATCTACAAGCTCTGGGCCTTGCCCTCAGGTTTTTTAACTGCAAGATGTGTTAAGCTTGTCAAATGATGGATTTAACTTAAATCCTGTTTTACAAAGTTTGCCAGACCGTTTCTTGCCTTTATAAATCCCATCAGTGATCCAACAAGTCGTTTCATCTTTTAGAAAGAACCAGAAGTACAGGAATTCAACAGAGGCTGTTGGATTAAACAAACGCAAAGTTCTCAGTAAGCAACCAGAAAATTTATTTCACTAAACCCAAAATCCAACAGTATGTTTTAATCATCAAGTCCCTGGCTATGTCATGGCCAACAGACCAGAAATTTCTCAGACACTGTCTGATCTAGGTGTACTGGGAGAAATTAGGCTATCAAATGCCTTGTTATGTGCCAAGGTCTGGTATTTATGGGTCACCAGTATTCATGTGGCCTCCACTTAACCCTTTATCGTGGAACTAAACCCAGGTCTCTCATATCCCTGACCGAGTGGTGAAATTGCTGGACTTCTCAGTAAAATGATGCCTTCTTTCACGGCTGTCCGTTGCGGAGGGTGTGCGCAGTTGGATCAGTCTTGTCAGAGAAGGTCTCAGTTCCTGAGGCGGGAGGGAATGTCGCTTTTAGGGATGCTGACAGAGCTTTTGTATGAGGCAGACCTTGGGGTGGTCAGCAATGCTCACACCCAGCCCCAGAAGCCCCTGAAAATGCAGCCAGAAGGGAGTCCTGCGGCTTGTGAGGCGCAGCCGGGGTTTTGTGAATGACAGTGGGAGCAAGGGATGGACACAGTAGGCATCAAGGGTGGAGTGCGGGGATGTTGCCTTCTCCTTGTGCATTGGGACCTCAGCGCAGAAGGGTCTCTTACTATTGCATTTTGATTTAGATATGGAGCGGAACAAGGTTAATGCATTTATTCATTGTGCCTGGTGGAATATTTTAAGACTACCTTCTCTGTGTAACTATCTTGACTGTTACCAGCTCCTTCAGTTAGAGTCCGCATCAGCGTGAACGCAATTTCCATGCATTGTTTCAGTCTGGAAACGAAACAATTTTCATTAATGGAAACCTGGTTCTCAAGCAGAACAATTAGACCCACTTCAGGTTGAAAAAAGATAAAAGCATGCTAATTTGGATGGAGGACTCTTCTTTCAAGGCAGCCAATTGAGTCATCAGCCTGCCACCCACCTGACCGTCTGACAGGTAATTAGGAGATAGTTCTCTTTTTGTGCGGAGCATGTGCGTAAACCTCCACATGCTGGTGTCGCTGCCCATTGGGACTTCCAGAGGAAAGAGCTAGTCAGTGGCAAAGGAGTGAGGAGAGCACATTTGTCAGACTGTGCCCAGTGAACTGACTCGCTTTTTGATTTAGCTCATGATTTTTGTCTTTTAACAGCTACCTGAAGTTTCTGGCAGCGAAGTCGTCATGGCAGACCTGGGCTGCAAAAAGCCCAGCGACTGCACTGTCTCCAGGCTACTCAGCGTAGTGGAGAGCGAACTGCGGGCTGGGAGAGACAAAGGCGACCCCACTGAGAAACAGCTCCAGGTTGTCCTAGAGGATGCGACGCTCTGGCAGAGATTCAGGGAAGTCACTAATGAGATGATCGTGACCAAGAACGGCAGGTGAGTGATCTGCTCAGCATGGTGGGCTAAGTGTAGATGACAGCCAGGGGGGGTAAGAGGTATAGTAGTAAACTGTTGCGTGCAGACTCAAAAGAACTGCAATGAGCGCGTAACAGTTTTATCCCTGCAGCCTAGCAGTCCCCTAAAACCAGCACATGAACAGAATGGGCCGTCCCTGCTCCTTTTTCGGTCACTGCTAAACCATTCCTGCCACCTTTTATTCCTGCTTGTGAAACACGCTGGAGAAATATATCGACTGACTTAAGCTTGCACAAAAAGGGGACTTTTGCAGGGGAATAGACGATACCTCTCAAAACATTTTGAATGACTTCTCGTACTAATAATCATCAGCCTTTATTAGCAAGCCCTTACCTGTAGACCTCAAATTACTGTACAGAAGCCGATTGGTGGTGTTTCCCCCAGGTGCTGTTCCTGTCTCTCTGGCCTTGGGTATTAACAGCTTGTAGAAGCAGTCTGTACTAGAATGGTGCCCTGCGTGGCAAGTATGCGCAGTTCGGATTGCCAGGTCCGACAGTGGTATTGCTCCGTAGCTGTTGCTGGTACCCTTAGAAACAAGTGCGGAATATTGGTTAACACATGCAGTTTTAGAAAGACAAAATATTGTGATGTAAATGGATCACATATCTTACCATTTGGCGAACACAGAAAGGCATAGGAAAAGAGTGCAAAACCTAGTGAGAAAGACGCTAATTCTTAATCAGACACTGGCTTGAAGGAGTCTCTCCACAGAGCTTCTGCTCCACACTGGGCTGACAGCAGAGTCCAGCCCATAACAGGCAGGCAGCTACTAGAATAATGTTTGCCAGTACAGTGGTAGTAAGGATTTTATTTAATGTACCCTCGCCCCCTGCTCTGCTGTCTGTGTCCTCCCCCCCCAACATGCACACACTTCTTTTGCGAGACCTCTCAGGAGATCTGCATAGGAGAAGGGAATTAAGAGATGGAGAGAAAGATTTACTTGTGTAGTGCGACTTTCATTAATTTTGCAGACTTTGATTTAATAGAATTTGTGGACAACATTAGTGTTGACTGTAGCTTGACAAGGGACATAGGTGATAGCAGTTAAAAGGAAAAATCTTGTCTGTTGGCTCAGCAAGGTTATTCTGTTGAGAGAACAGCTACCTTCCCCAAATACCTGCTTTTGGTGTAGCACTTCCTATTGTCATTCTGATTTCTCCTAATAACATAATAGGGATAGAAATTGTCCGCTGAGGTTCTCTTTACACTGAGAAGCCGCTTTTGCTTCGTTTAAATTGCTTTAAAAACTGCAGGCTACTGCTGTTAGGCTACAGCAAACTTCTCAGTGGACTTTCACTTAATGTACAGTATCTTAAACTGACTCCTTAGGAGCGTAAGTGACGAAAAAGGAGGTAAGATAGGTTTGCCTCAAATTCATTAAACTTGTATAAATAATCATACCTTACCAACAGGTTTTTTTCCAGTTTCTTTCCTCTCAGCTAACGTAAATCATTATTGCATAGTGATACTAGTTCTCTCTAAAATGTCTAGGTGAGTGCATAGATAAGATCTTTTTATGATGATAAGGGAATCTTTTATTATTTGAACATGTCTCGTTACTTTTTATTTCATTGTGTAAGCTGCCTTATTTTTTCTTATTCTTACTTATACGATCCTTATCAGCTTGATCTTGTTTTTCTAAAGCCAGTGACAGCTCTAGTAATGTCAGTGGGGGCAGGAATAGGTTCTTTATGATCAAACTACAGCAATCTCAAAATACAAAATTATAAAAGTATGTCAAACTGTCATCGGCGTAAATCCTTTTAACAAAGTTAACTGTATCATCGGGGACTATGAAAAAGGATGTCTCGCATTTCTGAAAGTATCTTCCATAACAAACACACCAGTTCACCAAAAAAAGGAAATATAGACAGTTGCCTGCAGCAAAGCTCTCTGAACAACACCACGCTATTCAAAAGGAGACAAACTTGATAGTGTCCTATGAGTGCTGAGTTTTTTTCAGGTTCAAGATTTTTCAGTGACTGTCTCCAGAGATTCTCAGGAGAAAAAATATTGATCTAATTCTGCTGTTGCTTAAATCAGTAGACCTAACTCGGTTGTTCTTGCTGAAGGGTATATGAATGCTTTTGAAAACTGTGTCTATGATTAATGAGAAGAGCCAGTCTGAACATCCACATGTGAAAATTAGGAAAGTTTGCGAGGACACATTGTTAGCAAAATTTGGAAATTAACCCCAAACCTGATACAGGAGCATTCCAGAGAATGAAAGGCAGATTGATTAGTGATCCTCAAGAGTCAAATTGGAGCATGCACGATTCTATCTGCTGTGACTGAGTCATCTCTAATTGGTACCAAGGGTCCCAAAATGTCATAATTAGATGAACCAAATTCAGTGTTAATACATAAATACGTCTCTGTTGTTATATCATACATCATTATAATAATCATATGCCATAGCAATATGCCTAGGTACACAGGGAAGATAGGTATATTCTGAACAGGATAGACATCGGTGGAATTAAACCGCATGCTATGTCACAAAATACATCCCAATGGGTGCAGCTGATATGGTGGGAATCAGTCTTCTATTTTACTCGGATTTATTGCTTTCAGTTGGCATTTCAATATCAAATGCTCTGTTTTCTGATTGAGCAGGTGGTCTCTCTCAGTGTAAACACTGTACCGTATTAGCTATGCAGTATCCTGAGACTGCAATCCATGTTACTGCCTGCAGGTAGGAAGGTTCCCCTCTGCATGTGGGGAGAATCCCCAGTGGGTGAGTGGGTGGAAAGAAGCCCTTTCCAACTTTAAATGCTGCAGGAACTTCACTGGTTACTACACATTCTAGTTTGATATCTAACATCTTCCCACTCAAATTCTGTACTGTGCAGTAATTGTAGCAGATACGCTCTAAATAAATTGAAGAGGCTGAAGTGCTCAGCTATTGCAGTAACGGAGATCACATGTGTACCAACCTGGTCATTGAAACAAACATTCTGACTGAAACAAATTTGGAGAAATCACCATTTGCCATGCTAAAAGAAAGACAAATGTGATTTTAACAGTAAAGCTGCTTAACCAGCAGAACAAGTGAGGTGGTAAGTTTTCCATCGTGAGAATCTCCACAGTCAAGACAGGCTAGTCCAAGTGAGGTGGGAATTAACTGTGTGTGACACAGGTTAACACAGGGAAGTGCTATAATCTCTGTGATACAGGAGGTTAGAGTTCATGATGACTGTATTCTTTTCTGGCAATAGTCTATAGGTCTTTCTGGGATAAACTCAAGCCTCTCATGCAGAAAGCCAGAAGTCAGCATTAACAATCTGTATGTAACACAAATAGTTCTGAGAAATCTAGTGAAATTAAATTTTCCTGTGGATGAATTTTCCCCTCCATTTCAATTTCAGCTAAAAATCTAAGTGTGTTACTTTGAAGACTGACTGTAGGGGGCCTGCGGGGTGCAGGGAGCAATGCATCCATACTTTTTTATCACATCCCGATTTGATAGCTGGTGCATCCTGGTCAGGAAGACACATTAAATGTAGCATATAAATCCTTGGCCAAGCTTCTATTTAGTTAGAAAAATCACGGTTCAATATATCTTTCTCAATGTTGCACTGGCCCTACATCACCAAGTATTTATACTAGGTGAAAAATCTCAAATTTCTCAAATCCTTTCTTTTCCTGTGAGCAGAAGGTGCTGAATGTATACAGCAAGAACAACATAAAAGTGTCCAGAAAGGCAGGTGGTGAGTGGGATATTATAGATGCACAGGAGGTTGTCAGCTGTTGGGGTCCACTGGAGAGTATGGCTGTGGGGGCAGAGGCTTTTGGTGTCCCCTGAGACAGCGTGGAGTTTCAGTTCCCTTCTTCTGTATTTTGGACATTTTGCACCGCTGCATAGCTAAGCCGAGAGCTACCCATCAGCCCCACGGCCATAGACTTCAGGCAGTTGCTGTGGTCGCTTGGTGTAACCAGTCTCTCTGTACCCCTAGAGAAAAGGAGCTGGAAGATTCATTGGCCTGTGCATAAAGATGTAGCGTGGCAAAATGGCCAGGAGGCCAGTTGTCAGGAGAGGTCAGTAGGGAGGTGTCTGGCGCAAGGAGGCCTCTTACTCATGTAAGAAGAATGTTGGAGGTGATACATAACAGCTATAATAATCCTCCACAGTAATGATGTGTATTCCTTGACAAGCTAAGAAACTTAACGAATAGGATGCCTTTCGTGGGAGACTCCCCTGTTCTGCCGCCCACAAATTCTTCCCAGTTCCTGAAACTGTTGGAGCCCTACTAACTCTATTGCTGCAGACTTTCAGGCACGAAGATGCCAATTCAGAGCCGTGTGGTACAGATGACAAGTACCAGGACAGGCAGAAAACTGCTGAAAGTCCAGCTGTGAGCTGCTGCAAAGGAAAAAGGAAAAATAATAATTAAACAGGGATTGAGAAAAGGTGGCATTGGACCTTCAAGCACAAAAGGGGCATTTTCCCAAAATTAAATAAAGGTAGGATTTCAGTTTTAAATGCACAAGATGGTGGGAAGGCTGGATGATAGATGTTTAGAGCGTAGTAAAGGACAACATCGCATCTAAGGTACAACTAAAAGCAGAAGAACCTCATCAAGTTGATGAGGTCAGGGAATATGGAAGGATGGGACAAAATCGCTGGAAGAACTGCCAAGTGCAAGGACTATCAACAAGGATTTTAACCAGACTTCTCAAACTGTAGGCTTATGTAATGGTAGTGGGACAGTATGGGAATACTTGCACTTAAGAAAGGGCGAAAACACATTTCGGTAACTACAGACTTTTAAATAGAACCCTGTAATAAGAATTCAGGATGCATTTTGAAGGAAAGAGTAATTAAATATGTGGAAGACAATGGAAAATGAGATAAAAAGGTGTTTTATTAAATTTAAGTCATGCCAGACTAACCTGATACAACCCCAATAAGCAAACAAGTATTTTTAGATAAGGAAAACGTAGCAGACTTACTAGGGCATCTAGAATAGTGCTACCTGGAAACTATTACCCAAGTGGGAGATGTTGGGGATTAACACAAGAACCATGGGAAGTGACAGAGGGAAGTGTCTGACTTTGCTCACAAAGACTACGGAACATGACAGTCCCTTCAAAGAATGGGAGAAAACCCTTTTGTATAGAGTAGTGTGGTCAATAAATTTAACGGGAGTCTGATGAGCACCTAGGATTATGTCCTGAGTGCTGGGAGATTGCAGGATGATTTCAGAGGATATATCCAGAGTCAGGCAAAGTGGGATGTGGCCAGTGGACAGTGTACGGAAGTGTGTGTCAGGGGAATCTAAGCACCAAAGAAGTGCACTTCCTCATAGGATTCTGCAGTTAATGCAGTGAATTTGTGGTTCAGCTCCACCTTCTCAGCCATTTTCAATTCTGTTCAATCCTGTTCATGCCTTCTTGTCTCACACCTAAGGATGTATTTAGCATGTCCAGAGCCCATGGACTCTCTGGACACTATGCATAGTACCTGACTTATGGTCATAACTCTTGGCATGATAAAGACCTTAGTGCCCTACTGTAGAGATGACATGTTTTTTTCCAAATGATTGAAGTGAAATAAAATTAAATGAAAGAATTACCTGTAAGAGACTTCTTCAGCTAGATGGAGGGAGCATGTTTTTTTACATTGACCTAATCTGTGAGCATCTGGGCATAAACATACTGAGGAGTCTTGCAAAACCAGTTTCCAGTGGTCTCCCTCTTTTTTCTTTCCTGGCCAGGCGGATGTTCCCCGTTTTGAAGATCAGTGTGTCAGGCTTGGACCCAAATGCCATGTATTCCTTCCTGTTGGACTTCGCCCCGACTGATGGCCACCGCTGGAAGTACGTCAACGGAGAATGGGTGCCAGCTGGGAAACCAGAGCCACCAAAGCACAGCTGCGTTTACATCCACCCGGACTCTCCCAACTTCGGGGCCCATTGGATGAAAGCTGCCATTTCCTTCAGCAAAGTCAAACTTACCAACAAGCTCAATGGGAGTGGGCAGGTATGGCCTGATGTTTCCTCATACACCTCTTGGCTTCAATTGCAAGCACCTACCAATCAAGAAATATCAAGGGTGCATTTATGTAATTATAGAGGCCCTTACAGGCCTCTTCACCCACAGATGCCAATTATTCTCTGGAGGCCAAATGTAAACAGGAATAAACAGGCCTTAATTGGCGCTTTCAGATTTTAATGGACTTCTTGATGTTAAGAGAGACAGAGTGCTGTGGTTTACTTAATCATCAGGGGGCTTTTCAGAGTTGGTCTTGTGTGCTGGGGATTTTTACATAGGACTTCAGAGAAGGGGGAAAAAATGGTCACAGGTATTAGGTTTTTGTTGTGTTCCCCCATGTTGTTTGGTGTAAGTGGAATGTTGGCAGGAGTCAGATAGCAGAATAAAAGGCTGCTCCTAAATGAAATAATTACTATGTCTGCTTCTGCATCATGATAATTATCAATATTCTATTGAATCAGCTTTGGCCTTTGGAAAGAAACCACATGTACCAGAAATAAGTGACTTTCTCTTTGAACCCCTTAAAAATGCAAACAGGAAAATTAGTTTTGTTTCGTATTTTATTTTTGATGATGCATCTAAAGGTAAAATGTTGCACAAGACCTTTTGTTTGCTTGTTTGTTTTGTACAGAACTCCCACATTGGATGATACTTGTCAGCCCAGAATCAATTTCTTTCATGTAAATATTATAAGTTCTCTATCTGTTATTTCCATTAGGTTTGTGAGGTACCTCCATAAGCCTAGTAACCTAAATAGGTAGGAAATTATCTCAATTTTTACAGACTGGAGAACAGAAAGATGACGTGACTTTTCCTAAGTCACACATGGAATCAGCACACAAGATTTCTCATGGAGCATAGAACAGGATCCGAATTTGAAAGTTCTTGTCCTTCATTCAGGACCTCAGAAAAGTCAAAGGCCTCAGAAAAGTACGCACGGGGGTAAAAAAGCTACAGGAAACCAACTTGGAGGGTGAAAGAAACCCTGGGGAAAAAACAGGGGAACATGATATATATATATATATAGGATGAAATGGAGAGGAAAAAGGTAGGAAGCAGGAGAGGAAAAGCAGTATGAGAAACAGAGCCCAAACTAAATTCACTAAATAACAAATGACTGAAGCTGCCCTTGTTTCCTTTTGAAAACTCGACAAGAGTGTTAAGGTAAACCATGTCCCCGCTCTGTGCTTCAGCTTCCCCTTCTGTGGTGTTATTAGAAAGTGATAGCTGACTAGCAGTGCTTTATTCTAATGGCTGCATTCTTCCATATATATGTGTGTGTATATATGTATTTGTATGCACACAGCACTTAGCAAAGTACAGATCTTTTTTAAAATACCTTTTTCTTGCAGTAGAGAGAATTAAGCAATATAATAGACTTCCTGAGGAAGGTGTATTGTGGAATCAGCGCTATTCACACCTTTTAATGCCAGGTTAGAGACATCTGCCAAGGCTTGTTTAGGTACACTTCATCTTGACCAAAAAGCTGACTAGGTGACTGTTTCAGCTCCTTCCTGGCCCTGATTTCTGTGATGATGATTCTGAGTCTTTCAAACTGTAGAAGCAGGACAGGGATTGGCCCTTAACTGTTTCAACATGATCTAGTGCAGTGAAAGCCCAACAGTTTGAAGGCCATAGCTGCTAACACAAATAATGCTGCTGTATTGAAAGCTTTAAATCCTCCAAGTCAGTGAAGCCTCACTCTGTTCAGCCCTGTGATTCATCAGCATGGAGGAAGGTACCTGCCCTTCTGCTCTCAGTAATCACTGACCGGAGAGGTTTGGCAGTGACATTTGGTCTATCACAGAGCCAGAGAGAAAGAGCAGCTGTGGGATACCAGGATGGCATTGGGGTCTGTCTCTCTGTTTTCTTTTCTGCAGATAATGTTGAACTCCCTGCATAAATATGAGCCCCAGGTACACATAGTTCGTGTAGGAGGCCCCCACCGGATGGTGATGAACTGCTCCTTCCCTGAGACGCAGTTCATAGCTGTGACCGCTTATCAAAATGAAGAGGTAGGCGGATGCCACGCTGTGCTCTTGGTCACCATTGATGAGATACATTAAAAGCTTATTAACTACGAGTTCAGCATGGACAGACTGGTGCTTTTCTTGTTTACACACTGGTCCCATGCAGTGTAATGCTCCATCCAGTCTAATACTCTGTCTTCTCTCTGCAGTAGGACATTGTCTAATCTAGTGTCTGGCTGCAGTATTAAGCTAGTTTTAGCTTCATATCCTGCCACAGCTATTCCAGCCTGTTCTGTCTGTCCTGGCATCCCAGTCCCTTACTGGAAAAAACCCCATATAGTCAAGTCAAATATCTTTCTACAGCCATGACTGATAGTTATAATGATAACACTATCTCTCTCCACTCCATATAATAAATACAATTGCAGAACAGCACAACATTCCATGGGAAGATTTCTTCCCAACCCCAAAACTGTAATCGAGGGATGCTTTGGACTGTGATAATTGCTGACTCATGTGCCACGTCCCTTAGCTACTGTTGCTGCAGGTTTGATTCACACTTGGTAGGAATTCAGTGTTTGAACTCTCCTGAAAGGGTTTTGCCGACTGGACCACACCACTAGGTTGCCCTGACTGGTGTACTGATTAGTACACAGCACTCTGCAACAAGCAAAGCTCTCTCCTAACCAACCCTGGAAAACATCATGTGTGGGGATATATTTTGTTAGGCTAATCAAGACAGTTCCACTTAGATTACTCTGGAGGATGTTTTGTCAAGTTTCTATTCCAGACTGCCTTCACTAACATGGCTTGTTTTTTGTAAACTCAAGATAACAGCTCTCAAAATCAAGTATAATCCCTTTGCCAAAGCCTTCCTGGATGCGAAAGAAAGGTGAGTTCATCTTTTTTTGCTCCAGTAGCATTTTGCTGCTGATATGGTTAAAACTGTGGCATCACAATGTAAAGACAAATTATGTAACTTAACCGTGTTTCTGCTGTCTTAAATCCAGAGTCACCCTACTGTTATTAGTGGGGAGACTCTATAATCATTACAATAGGGTCTGAATTGGGTGAACGTCCTCTTGGGCATCCTAGCACTTAGCACTGTCTACACAGGAAGCCTGAAATGAGATAGTGTGAACTTCCCCAGTAATGTTATACACCGTGTATGCTCACTAACTATATTGTACTTACACTCCAGTGAATCCCCCAATTTGATAGCTCAGGGAGAATAAAAGTTAACTGCAAATATCTAAAAGCAGAACTGAAGTGAAATTGCACTGTAACTCTAACATAACTACACTGCTGTTAGTAAATCTGTGTGATGATGTATGACATGTTTATTAAAAGTAACCTGTAGGTGCTAACTATGTAAGATGTTAGAGATGCTTCCACTGGAAATGAATTGTGGTTTATCTTTCAAAGTTTTACTTGCATCATCTGTGCTAATGGAGCGGGGCATCCAAATGATGCATTCCAGTCCATAATTGCTAATAAAATTTGTTTGGACCTGCTATGTCTTCTGACATGTGAAGTGTCCCATGTGCCTGCAGGAAAATCTGTATTTCTTTCCATTCCTCTCACCACTTAAGAAGCTGCTGTGTCTCAGTGTCAGGGTTTCCAGCTGCAGAGGGGGAATGCTGCCTTTGGCTTGCCTGGCTGAGCAGGAGAAAGAGCCCTGCCTTGGTCTGGGCGGGAGGCCAGGCTGAGGCTGCTGATGGAAGCAGGAATGGTGCCCACAGGTAGATTTAGAATTCCAGGTTCAGCCCCCAAATTTGGCACAAACATAGGAACATTTTTATGTATGGCATGAAACAGAAGTTCCTGCTTCCCTTATGGCAGACTGCAGACAAGCCTACCGCTGCCTAGCAAGTGGTTAAAGAAGATGGATTTCCTTCCTTTTTAACTTACTTTTCCATTTTTTTAGTGAGCAGTTCTGGTTTTAACTTTCTTTTGTAATTTCTCAATGAGAAGTTTTAACACTAAATATCTTGCTTTTCAGAAACCATCCCAAGGATGCTCCAGAAACAGTCTCTGAAGGTCAACATATGACATACTCTCACTGTAAGGTTTTTGTTTGTGTCAGCTGGAAGTTTTGTGTGATATGATGGGTGCTGGGAACCTGGGACTTGCTCGACTGGATCACACCAGTTATTCACTGAGTCCTGAACTGTGTTCATAGAAAGGGACCCTTTAAAAAAAAAATAAGAAGAAGATTGAAGAAACCTCACAGCAGGAAATAATGCAACAAGATGATGCATTTCTAGGGCATTTTTAGGGCCTAACATTTTAGGGCTTTCTCCTCCTTTTTTTTGGTATTTGTACCTGTGAATATTTTTCTTACCTATAAAATTACCTTTCATTGGTGAACAGGTTAAAAAAAGGAGGGGAACAGAGGTTGTGTTTGTTTTAATGTTGGTCCATTTTTCTTTCATTCATTCTTTGGTATTTGTGACATTTTCTGTTAGTTATTTTCAGGTCTTGTTTTTAGGGTTGGTGGTTTTGGGGTTTTTTGGTGGGTGGATTTTTTGGGTTGGTTTCGCTTTTTTGTTTTTTGGGTTTGGTTTTTTTTTTAAATTGTCAGTTGTTCCATAAACCTGTATCTTGGAAACTGCTTGGTATTTCTGAGGCACAGCTGATTCTGCACAGAAGGATGATTGCTTTATTGTATCGCAGTGGTTTCATGTAATCATAGTTTTCTTCTCTCTTTCTCCTCAAAGTGGGTGGCTGGTTGATTTCCAACCCAGATACAATGTGTGCATCAGGAAGTTCTAATTATCAGTATACTGGACCTTTGTCTCTGCCTGCTCCGCACACTCCCCACAGCTGTGAGCGATATTCAGCACTGCGAGGGCATCGGGCTGCTCCGTACCCACCTTCCTACATGCAGAGAAATCATTCACCTACAGGTACAACTGTGATGCTGCTTTGCTTCCAGGGAACAGACACTCTGCGTGAGTGACCCTTGCTTTAGGTTAGCATAAGCATCAAAATAAGCAAGAGCTGAGGCTCCAGAAAGAGCATGATGAGTGTCCGTAACAATCTGCACTGAGCTCTGCATACACAGGGTATGTCTTAAGGCAGCAAAACAAGAGCTACAAAGAGCTAGGTGCACTGTAACAGTTAATTATAAATGAGAGTGAATGACCTTGCTTAAAGTACAGCTCCCAATTATACAAAAAGAGCATTGCAACCCTTCTTTCAGTGTCATGCCATGAAGCAGTTGCGCTTTCAAGTCGAAGCAGCCCTTAGGAACATGGTAGGAGCTGACTTGACAGCATTTTGGTACTGCCAGAATGGCCGGTGAGTCCCTTTCACTCTCTGTATCTGGGTGCAGAGTCCCAGGAACTGATTCTACTTTGATCAGAGGAAACTAGCCAGAAACAAGAGTAAGGATAAAGTAACCTGCTTGCTAATTATAATTTAGTAAGGCATCCTGTTTAACAGAAATATTTAAGCTCAAGTTATAAGCAAATCTCTATCAAAACATTGCCAGTCATATGGTAATTAATGAAAAGACTATTAGTCAGACCTGCATAAATGCACATCCTCTGTCTATCATGCTGTACCTTCTCATATATCACACCTGAAATTACAATGGCACCTTGCTACTCTTAAAAAACACATGGATTTTGTCCTTTTTCCTATGGTTAGGAACCTCGTGGTCAGATTACTTCCTCAGGCCTTCTTCTGTTGCCTTAAGACAATGTCTCTGCAATAGTCACTGAGGATTTGTTTCTTGCCTTTTTTTCCCCACCCCAAAGTTAATTTGTTGGAGAGCTCCAGCAATAACCTTCAGGTATTCTCAGGACATGACAGCTGGACTTTGCCATCTTCTCCACATGCTAATTTACTCTCAGTGCCACACACGAAGGGAGCTGCCAGCCCGGGACCCAGGTAAGGTTACGTGAAACCTGCTGTTACGAGGAGCAGTGAGGCTTGTAGGACTGCCCTGATGATTCACACTTTGTTCCAAGCTTTAATCAGCATCCAGGATTTGAAACATGTCCTAAGTGCCCAACTTGAGATTCCTGGACACATCTTTCCAACAAGCTAATTATCTCCTGCTCTGAACTCAATGGGAGCTTCATTTTTCCCCAGCACTGCTGAAAACCAGGATCTTGGAACAGCCACAGAGAACTCTGGTATCTACAGTCTGTGAGCGTTTTAAAGCCAGATTATTTTTCTATATATATTCCTCACTATTCTCTTGCATGAAATGAGAATCCTACTCCCATGCAGGGATGTAACAACCTAAATCATGTTCTATTATAAAATATTGTTCATATGGTAGTAAACAGTTCTAGGAATGGGTGGAATTTAGACCTAGAGAGTCAATTAATTATCAAGTATTGCCCCTTCTTTTCCCAAAATAAATGCACATGTTTCTTCTCTAATTTAGGTGCCAGGAAAATCAGCTGCAACTCTTTAAAAGTTGTAAGAATTCAAGAAAAAGATCTTTAAATCTTGAAACCTCACATGTATTTGTACATTCCTCTTCATGCCTCTCTTTGATGTCACCGGCTCTGATGTTCGCTGGTGGTTTTTCATTTAAGATCTGCAAGGCTAATCTAGTTTAGTAACTCAATTCGGATAGCTGCCCTTTAGCAGATAACGCACTTGACTTTACTGTGGTAGGTCTTGTGCGGGGGAAAATGGTTTGAAATAAGTCATTCAATTTGTACTGCTTTTTTCCCAGCCACTACCCTTGCCTGTGGACAGTGAGCAACAGTGCTGTAAATGTTGCCAACCCTGGAAGCGAGGTGAACAGCAGCCCTTCGAGCATGTTTCTGAGGGGTAATGTCCCCTTACCCACTGCATCATCAGTCCAAATCCCTCTGCAGGGAACCATGTCTGGCAGTATGGAAACACCAGGGGAAACCACTCTAGCCAGACTAGCCGACTCTGCGTGGACATCCTCTCACTCCTTTTAATGGACAGGCAGCTCAGGAGGGGTGCTCAGCCAAACAAGACTGACACAAATGGCAACAAGACCCTGCAGAACTGCAGCTCAGAGCAGGGATGTGTATGCAGAAAACTGACTTCATCAAACATCACTTTCCATAACGTACCTCTTGGTGTGCCAGAGAAGCCAAAATGCATAATGCAAAGGCAGGAAATGTTACGGGAACCAGCTTATTACTGTAACCTTTATGCATCATTCAGGATGATGTCCAGAAAGAATCTTCATAGTTAATTTTGCTTCTATATCACATAAAAAAATGGTCAGAGGCACGGAACTGAGTGAAGCAGGCATAGCAGCTGGATGTTTGCATGTCCTTTTAAAAGTCCTTTCTGTAACTACCAGCCAAGTCCAGCGGAAATTGCAAGCAAGTTTGCAACTGGTAATTTGAACGGACAGCGCTGCTTTAAAGACTTTCTGAATTTGTCACATAAAGGTTTTCACAATACCTGAAACTATACCCTTCAGGGGATGAAATTAGTCTGACACCCTAACGCCACCTGCATACAGTATTCTCTGTCCCCTTCCCTTCCCCAGCTCCTGTTTGTTGTTTGTGTGCTATAGGGATAATGAACACACTCAAGCTGAGAAAGTGGCTGCATTGTAGCAGCAGGGTGAAGGGCATCTGGTTTAGCATTTATAGTCTGATGTGACGGGCTTTGAAATTAAAAGTTTCAATGTTTTCTATATGTGCTATTTTTGAAAGGGTGGAGAGAAAAGAACTATAGAAAAAAGAATCAGCTTACATTTCCACTTTGCTTCAGGTATACAATACAAATAAAATATGAATAAATGGTGTGTTATCTTCTCAGTGCCTTTCCAAGGTGTAGACACACATACACCGTTTTTCACCTAACAGGCTCTGAGCAATTTAAAGCAGCTCTGCCAGAAGCAAGTTGACGGGACTGACTGTACGCTCTTGGGCATGGTATTTCGTGGGTTTGTACCTGTTTCCCCTCTCACCTTTTGTCTGTTTCAGCTTCCCTTTTCGGGCTACAGCTCTTCCTATCCTGTGTGAGTGTACAACATCTAGCATAGTGGAGGCCTGATCCTGTCTGCGATTTCTAACCACTAAGTGTGATGCAGATAATAACAGCTGTTCCTCAGTCTTCCTTGTCCTCTCACGTACCTCCTCAGGCAAGCCCTATCAGCTTCTCCGAGAAGAGTGTTGCCATTTGAGGTTACCCTCAAGGAGGAACTCCTCAGCATAGGTATAGGAGAGGATTCTCCAAAGCTCCTGCAAGCTGGTGTCTCTACAGAGGTGTTTCTGCTTCTGCCAGATATGGCAGCATTCCCTTTGTGAATACTCATTTATTGCATACAGGCTCTGGGAGCAGCATTTTATTGTGGGTAGACATTAGGGGCAGCAGCAAGGAGCACCTTTTCATTCAGGCCACCAAATGTGTATCTGTCGGGCGAACTCAGCAAGCTCCTGTTTCATATTCTATTACCTCGGCCCTGAACCATCCCCTTAATGTGCTCAGCGTTAGGCATTTTCATGACTTCCCCATCTGGCCTTTCATATTCACTGCAGGCAAGAAAATGTGCCAGGATGCACTCAGCAACACTGCTAGTTTTACTGACTTGTGCTGCTATCCCCTAAAAGCAAAGTAATGTAGTTGCTTTGGATGTGCATTTTTATTAATAGAGGCATGGGTCAAAAAGGAGCTAATAGTGGAAAAAGCTCTGTGGCCTGTTATCAATCTGATCCTTGATAGTTCTGAGTGTAAATTTGCCTTTCCACATTCTGTCAAAAGCTTGGTAGTGAGTTTCTCAATGGGATGTTTCTCTACCTTGCAGCCAGAAATATACGAAGGTGTTGCTCTCAAAAACAGCTCTGCTTTACAGATGAGGTCTATTAACTAACTTATGCTACCCTCTTCTGGCTGTTCAGCTCCCCACATACACAGCGCATGCTGAGTCTACGTAAGATGGTTATAGATGCTAAACAAATGCAAGTGGTGACTTCCCTTCTTTCCAGGACTCGCTGTGCTTCCTTCACAGTTAATGAGTTGGATAGTTTCTTAGTTTTTCACACATACTGCATTACAGTAACAAAAGAATGATTATAAGGTGTTACACAAGCTGCATTTTTATTTCACAAATAAACAATCTAGGAGAAAATTCAATTAGCTTTCCTGATAATCCCACAGGATTGAAAGGATAAAAAAAGGATCAAAATGAACAGCCAGAGTAGTATTTCTTTCTTACCACTATAAGAGCAGCCATGACTCATGTCACAGGAGGCAAAAAGTTCTGAGATCTCAGAAACAAGCTAAGTTTTTGTAATTGCAGACAATCTGATTTAGCCAAAGCCTGAAAAATTACATGGAGGGATAAAAATACCCCAGGCTTGCTCACTACCTTGATATTTTCCTACTTTGGTAAAGGCTTTGAGAATTGGTATCTGGCTTGGACAGATCACTTCTAAGGAGCAGTGAGAGCACTGGAGAAAGCTTTTGCCACTTGTTCACAGGCATAGCTGCTGGTGTAACTCTGCAGATCTCCTTTCCCAGCGCAGCTGAGTCCTCTGCAGCACAGTAGCAGGCTGGAATGCTAGCCGCACTGTTCACCGGTGGGAAGCAGATTCCCTTAAACTGTGTATAAACCATTCGCCTCCTGATAAACCATTATAGGAGATCTGGCTTTGCACTGACAGTGCTGTTCTGTAGGTGCTCCCCAACAGATTTCTGCTTGCCATTGAAAACCAGACAATAATAATTTCTGACTGGATATTTCACTGGTTGCCATAAGCAGTAACTGAAGTTGCAGCAAGAGAAGAAACACACATCCCTTCACACAAAGAGTTTTTATATATTTTTACAAAGTCGCTTACTGATTTTGTGGAAGAGAAATGCATCAAGAAGCTCGAAGAGCCCTTTTCTGGTCTCCAGGGTAAATATGCCACCTGGTAGTAATGGCAGTTTGTATTTTTTAACTTAACTAGCTTATGGAGCCTCCTGGCCCACGAATCACGCAGTAGGTTTTGTCCTGACGGCGAAGCAAGGCTGGGCGCGGGGGCTGCCAGGCAGCCATGCCGTCCCCCTACCTGTCTGCACTCCCACCCGCGCAGCCGCAGAGGCGAGGACCTGGGGGCACATCTCCACACAAATCTTCATGTAGTTAGAGGGAGGAACCATTTCTTCTCAGTTTCTGCGGGGCTTTAGCACCACACCCAACTACTAAATGAGAGGGTGCAAGGTGGTTCCTGGGACACCTCATTTAACTGTATGAAAAAAAAGGGGGGGGGGGGGAAGGGGTTAGTAAAAGTAGATGATCTAAATGGTAAAAAAACCACAGCTTTAAGAGAAGCTGTTTTGCCTCTGATGCCACACTTTCTGCCCTGTGGTCCGCTGCAGTACCGGGGTCCACAGGGCCCTGTGTCCCTTGGTGTCCCTGCTCCCGGGCTCGGCGCTGGGCACTCCCGCAGGGAAGGTGACCGGCCGGGTTGGGAGGGACACTGCCCTTGGCGACAGCAGCCCCTGAATCCCGCCCGTGGGCTCCAGCGGCCCCCGCATCGCGGCTTCACCTCAGCTTTCCCGCCACCGCCAGGCCGCGGCGCCTCTCCCGCCGGGGCGGAGCCATTTTGGGCAGGCGGCGAGTGGGCCCGGTAGGGACAGGCAGCGTTCGGCTCAGGCTTTTCCCTCGGGATTTATTTTCCTGGCACTGGGGAAGGCGTCCTCCCAGGGAGGCGAGGAGGTGCCCCCGGCTACACCTGCGGAGAAGCTTTTCCCTCAGAGGGTGGCCCACAGCTCCGGCTCCCCCAGTTATTTTAAACCTGTGAGGAGGGCTGACGCCTGCTGCCCGCTGCGTGGCATGGCGGGTGTGCCCAGCGGCCTGGCTGGCCCCATCCCAAAAAGTCGCAGCTCCCGTGCTTCCCTCTGTCCTTGCTGGGTCCCCTTCCAGCCCCTTCCAGGTGTGACAGTGGGTGCTCAAGTGTGGTTTTGTCCTGAAGCTGGTTCTGCGTTCACATCCTCAGGCAAATGCGCTTTGCAGCTCATCTGGGTTCTGTGTTTCTGTTTGCTCTTGCAATGAGCACAGTAAAATAATATTTAACCATTTTTATATTTTATCCATATATACTGGTCACGCAGGTAGGTAGGCTAAACATAATCCTTCCAAATAGAACACGCTGGTACAAACCCACAGTTTCCACCTAATGGCTGTAGCTATTGTGTCATAGTCTGCTAGGCCTGCAGCAACAATAGCAGCCCTTGCCACAGAGATGCTAATGCCTAGTATGTTTTGAAAATCTCCATTTAAGGTGTTACTGAAACATAAAGCATGAGTGATTTTTATGGTGAGTTGAAGGATATGCGCACTTTTTTAAATGAAGAGCTGATGGGGAAAGAGTGAGCTAGGGGAGGATGTGAATTATCTGGAATGAATGCCTATAGTTTTCATAGACTTTCTGTAGGACTTTGCATAAATGTTTTAAGCCTCATGGGTCAAGTGCCTGAGCATCTTTTTGGTCTCAGGGACTGTGTTGCATCAGACGTCTCAGTTTCTTGTTTGAAAATTGGGCATTTTGCCTTTCTCTCAACCTCTCTAGTGGGAGATCTGTAGGATCATAGTTCCTCATACTGCGCATATGTACAGCACTGGCAAAATGAGGCATTTTGTCATACTCTTATGCAAAAAAATTAAAGCCTTGGGTGTTTGGACGTGTATCACCAGTGGAGGCAGCAGTCAGTAGCACTGTGGTCCTAGTACTCTAAAATCTGTGAGCCCAGCTCTGAATAAGACATTGTTGGTGTTCCCAAAACACAACCTGACTCCAAGGGGAAGCACTCTGTTTAAGCAATCTGCAGTGTTGGATGGTGCCACAGAAAATCTTTTATAATGCTTTAGAAATCTGTTTGTCAGGCTGTACATTTGCAGTGAAATCAAGGGAAAGCTGTCTAATGTCTTTCTCAGTTGCTCTGTGAAAAATCAGGAAAACTCCCATGTAATTCACCTCATCTTTATTTTTGTGACAAAGGTGAAACTCAGGCCAGATTTAGACCTGGACCAGGACAGACTTGTGGGCTTTGGGGCTCACACAGTATCTCACCTAGGAGCACCAAACATGTGGCATGAGCTTGGGCTGGGCACTGTGCATGCAGTACTTGTTGTGTTCAGGGGGAAGCGTGGTGTTTTCTGGATAAACACAGTAAACTGGGAAGCCCTGCATGTGAGCAAGGCCAAGGCTGTACGAGGCACTGCTTTTCCTGAAGCTACCCACAGGCTCCAGGGATCTGCAGCGTTGTAGGGTGGTGGTACGTCTTCCTAATTGCCTAAATCCATGGCAGTCAGCTTGTTTGTTAGCTCGGTTCAGGAGAGCACTCAGTCTGGTGGAGAGCTGGTCTCTATATGAAGTAACTGTGTAACCTGGCAGACTGAAGGGCTGAGCTGACTCTACTGGGCATCAGGAAGACATGTTGTTCTGGCACGGGCTTTCAGCTACTGTGAAATTCCACTGTGCCAGTGGAATGGGTTTCACCAGCTAAGCATCTTCCTTCGAAATCCTGAAGTCACCAGACTAATCAATTCTAGCCCTAGGACAAGTTGTGTGCATGTGTCTGCATGTGTGCCCGTGTATGATTTGTATTTTTAAACCCTTCCCGTAACAGTAGCTGGCAGACAGGAAACTGGCCATGTTCTCTCTCTGATGTGTTTGAATGTCCTCAGGTCCTTGCTGTCCCCCGCTATAAAAGTTCCTCTCTGCACAAGTAAATACCCAGTCAAAAAAATCAATTTCTGTAACATATGTTGGCCACTTGAACCAATTTTGCCCTGAAAAGTCAAATGTCCAAAAGGGACACATTGCTTTTGATCTATTCTGTCAGTGTGCAATAAAACGCTTTGTCCAGATTTATTTGAATCTTTGATTTGAGTCACTTAGAGCAGATTGTTTTTTTTTTAACATTGTTTGTAGCAAGAAATTTAGTTTCTGGAGCCTTTAAATGTTTTAAATAATTTTTCTATTAGAACAGTTGATATAAATAGACAGTCAGCCTAGGAATGTGGGATTGGCAGGGAGCTCCAGCAGCATTCTCTATTCCCCTGCTATTGGAAGGAAAACATGATTCATTTTATAATCTGATCAAGATTTCTTGGAATATTAATTGAGGCATAGGACCCAGGAGGCCAGTGAGAAGGCATATTTCCAGCCTAAATGTGTCTATGGTTAATTTATTAGTTCTTGGGCTGGCATTGTCCCTTAGCTGAAATTATTAATTTCTTCTTTCTTTCTTTTTTTTTTTTTTTTGGTTGTGTGGGTTTTTTGTTTGTTTTTTTTTTTCCTTTGGAACTGCTGTACTTAGCAAGACTTCATAAATTGCCCTCTTAAGGCAGTTTTGCATTATGCCTTATTCGATCTTGCATCTGCTGACAAAGGAGATGCTTGCTTTTCCCTCAGCTGCATATTCCTGTTGCATCCTTTGTCCAACCTAGCCATGCTGCAGCAGCAGAGCCAGCTGTATCGGCTTGTGATCTCCCTCACCCAACGCAAGGGAGGCAGTGGGACTGTGGGACCCAAGGCAAGGGGGGGGCTGCCCTTCTGATGGCAAGCTGCTGTTAGATCAGATTAAACATATTTTGAAAATGCCATCACAGCCTTAATTTTGCTGGCTAACCAAGCAAAGGTTTGGTTTTATTTCACACACACACCCCCCCCCTTTCAGTTATTTGGTTTTCTATTGCTGTGTTCACCTTAGAGCCCTTTTCTGTGCTGACTCAGTTGAAATTCATCCATCCTGAACTTGGTGAGCAGAGCTGTCTGCAGTATTTCAGAGGCAGTCTTACCAGTGTCTTGTACAGTGCCACAAAACCTTGGGAATACTTCAACAAATTCATCCTATGATCATACTTGCCTCTATCACAGAAGGTAAGCTTCCATTTTGGGCAGCACCGATGCATGAGGCATGACCTTCATTTCCCCTTACTGCTAAGGGGATCCTATGATTCAGGGCTCCTTGCAGCTTTTACAGCATTATCTGAACCAGCCTACTTACTGCTGTGAGATTTGCTTTGCTAAAATATTGCTGCTTCCAGAAAAGCTGGAGCAGAGGAAAACCTTGAATAAGGGAGTAGACGCATTGTTAGTTAGACAGGGTAAAATCCTGGGAGTACTTTCACTGACTTAATAGGGTAAGAAGTCAATAAAGCTAATTTGTCCTTTCACACAATGTCAGGCTGACTAAATCGGGACCTGACATAAAATCTGATGTCTAATAACTGTTGAACATGTGATTCATCCCTAATTTCAGTATGAAAATAGGAGAACAGTGGGGAGAGAAAAGGAGTGGGAAGTAGGAAACGCACAACCTCCACAGTGTGTTTTATAGCTGATATAATTTCAGACAGGCCTGTGTTTCACCTTGGTGAAAGAAAAAACTTAACCACTCCATCCCATGTTGAAAGGAGCTAGGTGATGCGTGAAATAAATTTGACCTGAAGAAACAAGAAAGGGGGTGCAGTCTGCTGCCGTGAATAGCTAATTAAAAGCTATCATCTTGCATCCGACAGTAGTGTTAGCTGCCTAATTGGATGTTAAAAATATCCCTGCCAGTCTTGGAAAAGTACATGTTTGCATGGTGGTGAGATAACTGATACTTCGGCCTTTGTACAGGATGCGAGAAACCAGGGGCTAATGTCTGAGATAATGTCTGAATGCCTAATGGCTGCTTCCCCTCGCTACACAGGCTCCTCGTCCCCTGCATCTGACTCATGCTGAGGTCCTGGATTTTCAACAGAAAGCCAGCTCGTTTCTGCACCCCTTGTCCTTCAGAATTATATCCCGACTTTGCAGAAGGCTTATTTTCAGGGTAGCTTCTTTTTCTGGTGTTATTTTCTTTTTATTTAATCAGGAAGGGGTAAAGCTGATCTACAGATCAGTGGTGATCTTGAAGCGTAATTGCATGGCACGACCCCCTGTACAATTTGCACAGTCCAGAGAAGAGGACTTTTTGTCTTTGTGATTGCCTGCTGTCTGCCAGCTGCGCAGATTTGCCTTTCAAAAAGAGGAAAGAAAACAGAAATAAGGTGTGGGTGAGACGCCAAACAAAGCCAAGCAACAGACACTTTAATGGGTTCTTTTCCTTCCCTTCTGCCCAGCAGTAAGTTGCTGGTATAATTTTTTTCTTCACAATCCAGCAGATGGTGTTAGATGGCTATTTAATGACTCACATGGGTATGAAAGAAGATCGTGCTGGTGATAGAGCTAAAAGGGTGCAGGAAAAAACAGTTTTGCAGGGATGTTTAGTGAATCTGAAAGCTGTGATAGGCTCCTGTTCTAAGCATCTGTGTGTATGCTTTCAGCTTACTACTAGTAGGGGGTGGGGAGCTTTATAGCTATAGTACTCAATTTAAATTGAGACTTCTGTGACATCTATCATATTTCTTCCTCCAAGGGTTTAGGTGTGTTTGAGTACAATGGAGCAGAATGAATATAACCACTGAGCCCCACTGAACACTTTGGGGTTGGAAAGTGTATAAATTATTTTTAGTATTTATTTTTTAATTGTATTTCTTCCTTGCATGCACCTGTAGAGAGTGAGTGAAATGGTAAAAATTCTCTGCAGCGCACCACTGTAACAGAATTATTTCCTAAATCACACTGTCTGCACAAAGGAAACAAGTGAGGTGGAACGAATAAAATGTGAACTCATCAGGTTGTGTACACTGTCCAGCCAGGCTAATATATGACATGAAATTCTGACTGCTTTCCGTTAGCTGGTGTGATGAATGCACTGGGTCTTGGTCAAGCTCTAGAGGACAAGTGTCTGTCTAAACTGTTAACCTGTTAGAGATGATATTACCAGTGAAAACTGGTAAGTGTGAAGCGATGAGTCCCTCTTGGGGGGGAAAAGAAGTCAGCTCATACAGATATGTATTCACACACACACACGGGCTGTAATTTACTACCATTTAGGAAAGATCTTGGGGTCATTGTGGATATTTCGTAGACTGTCTTGTTAGTGCACAGCAATTAGAAAGCTGGGAATTGTAGGGAAAATATGATAGTCAAACATCCATGTTGTTACCATATAAGTCAATGGTGTAACCCACCTCTCAAATAGTGTAGGCAGTTCTAGTAACTCTGCCTCAAAAAGAAGAGCTAGAAAACTTATGGAAAAAGGCCATAAGAATAATCAAAGACATAGACTCCCTACTATGTGAAGAGGGCATAAGTAGTTTGATTCTTCACCCTAGAAGAGAAGGGACTGGGGTAGGATAGGTGGGAGTGCTATAAATGATATGGTAAAGATGAGCAGGGAAAGACTATTGCTGTTTATTGAAATGCAGTTGGAGGCAATGTCCTAAAAGTTAGTTGGTTTTGCTTTTTTTTTAAAGCCTGCTGGTTCCTGTAGTGCATAACAAAATCATGGTGCTCATTGTCACCTGATTTTTCATTTTTCTTTTACTTTTTTGTGGAAGTTGGAGAAATAAATGCATCCAGAATAGGTTGGACAAATTCAGAAAACACATTGCTGGCTGTAAAGCATGACTCTATGACTGCAGGCTCTGACAATATAGAATCATAGAACGGTTTGGGTTGAAAGGGACCTTAAAGATCATCTAGTTCCAATCCCGCTGCCATGGGCAAGGACACCTCCCACCAGACCAGGTTGCTCAAAGCCCCATCTGACCTGGCCTTGAGCACTTCCAGGGATGCAGCATCCACAACTTCCCTGGGCAACCTGTTCCAGTGCCTCACCACCCTCATAGTGAAAAATTTCTTCCTGAGATCTAATCTAAATCTACCCTCTTCCAGTTTGAAGCCATCACCCCTCGTCCTACCCCTACATGCCTTCTTGTAAAAAGTCCCTCTCCAGGTTTCCTGTAGCTCCCTTTCAGATACTGGAAGGCTTCTATGAGGTCTCCCCAGAGCCTTCTCTTCTCCAGGCTGAACAACCTCAGCCCTCTCAGCCTGTCTTCATAGCAGAGGTGCTCTAACCCTCTGATCATCTTTGTGGCCCTCCTCTGAACCTGCTCCAACAGGTCCATGTCCTTCTTATATTGGGGGCTCCAGAGCTGGACACAGCATTCCAGCATACTCACGAGGGTAAAGTAGAGGGGCAGAATCACCTCCCTTGACCTGCTGGCTGCGCTACTTTTGATGCAGCCCAGGATATGCTTGGATTTCTGGGCTGCAAGTGCACATTGCTGGCTCATGTTGAGCTTCTCATCCACCAACATACGAGAAGGATCAGCCTACACATCCCCTTCTCAGTCTTTTGCCAAGCTTAGTCTGTGCTGGCAGTTGCTGGTAGGTCACCTGTAGGTCTGTTCAGTGGTTACTCTAGGTGGCTACTGGAAATGGGATTACAAACTTGTGAAGGTCTTCCTTTCCTGTGAGATAATGATGCATACTTATATGATGGATTTAAGCGATGGAGTTCTATCGATCTGCTACTGTAGGTCTACAGGTGGGCTACTGTACCCTGTCGTTGAGAGAGCTGCTTATAAAACTCAGTCTAAATCTGCTTCTGCCTTTTAAGCAGCCTTCTTTCTGGACCCCGGGGCTGGGTTCAAGTATGCTGTTAAGATTCACCTTAATATCAAATGGTTAACAGACTGACATGCAAAATCACCAGCAGAACATGCCAGTCAAGGGCATAATTTATACAATCCCAGGAAATTTGTTTTATAAAGTGACAGCTTTTAGTGATGGGATAATGTATTCTACTTGGTAGACTTGTTCCTGAGCAATCACTAAAAATAGCAAGCGCTGGGGTATACAAATGTCCTGGGTAGAGGCACAGAAAATGAGAGGTAGAGCAGCGTGACTTGTCTGCTAATAGACCACAGGACTGGTGTTTTTTGTGGGAAGATTGTTTGTTTGTTTGTTTGTTTGTTTGATTATCCCTCTGACAGGTCAGGGGACTGGTTTCTGGCTTGCAGTCCATGAGAAGTAGTAGAAGTCCACACCCAGTAATGAGAATAATTTATACTAAGATATTTAATCTTAGAGTATCCCAATAAAATTTACAGACTACTAATCACAAAGGGAGCCTTATCAATATGTGATCTGGGAAGCTGAGTCATCCCTAAGTGTGAGCAGCCCTTTGATGAGATGCTAGCTGGAAATCATGTATTCATTCTGGCCTGCGGATGGGGAAAAAAAAACCCAAAAAGAAACCAAGACAAACTACACCCATGCCCCAGGAAGCCCTACTTCCTATTTTCTGGTGTTCCTGGCCAGCTTGCAGTATCCTCTAGAGGAGGCAGGAGTTTGATTTTACCTCATACCCTGAGTTTTCAGAGAGGATTTGCCTTCCGCCATGTCTTTCCTTCTGTTGGATTGCTTAAGGAACAGTAAAGGAAAAAAACATGTAAGGAAAGGCTTCTGGTTAGTGCCCTTGCTGGCTTGGAAGGGTATGTCCTGGCTAGTAGTACTGCTTTGATGTCTGATATATGTGCAATTCTGCATTGCAGATCTGATGTAGATAAGCTGAGTGAGTATGTAAATATACTGTGCTTGGGCATTAAAACTGCCTCAGTCTTGCTTAGCTCTCAGTTACTTCTTAAAAATCTCGTCACTGCTTTCATCCCTCTGATTCATGTCCATAGATGCAGTCCTTGGTGGAAATGGACTCATCCTCACATGCATTACAATAATTGTCTTAAGATACAGGGGTTTGGTGGGGTTGTGGGTGTTTTTTGTTTTTTTCCCATTCTGCTAGTGTCAGTTTAGCTTATCACCTTCTGAGGCAGCTGTATGTGTCCCCATGCTATGTGGGCTGAAGGGGAGCAGAGGCTTTCAAAATGGTCCTTGGCAGCCAAGAAGGTGCAAGTTGATGAATAACTGTTGCTGTGGTAACACATCAACACTGTCCCTGGGCCGAGTTTTCACTGGTAGGTGCTAACATTTGAAATTATTAACCTGGACTGGGAGCTGTGTTGGTGGCAGAGAACGGCAAAATGGAATTAACCACTTGGGGTGTGTTAAGCAAAGATATGCAGTACTTTCCCAGATGGCTCTGAAGATTGGTGAAGGGATAATACAGCATTTAAAGGTTTTTGGCTCTTCAGTGGTTCAGACAGAAAGTGGGGTATGTGAGTGCAATAATGGCCAAAATCCACAGGCTTTCCTTCACCTTCTTATTGACAGTCTTCGAAAAAAGTCCAAGGACGGATCTAAGAAATTGGCACGCTTCAGATACGTTCAAAATCCTCCTTTCCTTGGCAGTGACCACTAACCAGACAGTGCTGGGAATTGTCTGGTACTGTCCATACTGAGGCCAAGTAATGAAAATCTTTAGGATGATTTTCACTAACGCTGAACTTGCGCTAAGGACAGCAAATAGAAATGTTCCTCAGGAATCGAAATATCTTCCTCTCTTCTTCCAGTTACGCGTCTTAAAAACAATTTGCTCTATATTTAGAGGTCATCTAGTAAGATTAAAAATGTTGTTTCATGTATAAATATTCTCTCTGGACTGAAAGAACAGCATGCATTATTCAGCTGGCCTGTCTGCTGTATGTTTGTTTGTTTGTGTTTTGGTATTCATTCTCAAATGAAACTCAGTTAGATTAACTTCATTGTATTTACATTCAGTTCTAATTTCTGGTGCGCATATACTAACCCCCTGCCCTTATGTCATCTTCCTGGGATGAAGAAAGGCTTATTTCACCAATTTTTTTCTGGTTTTATTTTTTTTCTTTTAGTATGAAAAGGTGTTTGTTACTTCTATTCATATAGCAGCTCTGGAGCTTGAGAAGTCTATTTTTTCTAAAAGATTTCCTATTTTCAGAATGAATGAAATCATATATCCTTCTGTTATTATATGAAGTATCTTTTTTTTCCTGATGACAGCTGCAGATTTCATGGGTTATAAGACTGGATTTAAGAAAAAAACTTTTTTAATTAACCTAGCTTTTCACTGCTACTCCATCCTTTCTCGGATAAAGTATATTTTGTTAATATAAAACATGATTTCTTCTGGGCTTCTTGATGATGTCTTAAAATACTCACTCTTCTTGTAGTGTACATGCAGTATTGCATCAATGCACCTTAAATCTCATCAATGTTTACAAATACTTAAAGGCAGGGTGCTAGGAGAGGGGGCCAGTCTTTTTTCAGCGGTGCCCAGTGATAGGACAAGGGGCAATGGATATAAAATTGAATATAGGAAGTTCCATCTGAACATGAGGAGAAACATCTTTCCTTTGAGGGTGGCAGAGCACTGGAACAGGCTGCCCAGAGAGGTGGTGGAGTCTCCGAATCTGGAGACATTCCAAACCCGCCTGGATGCCATCCTGTGCAACCTGCTGTAGGTGGACCTGCTCTGGCAGTGGGGTTGGGCCAGATGATCTCCAGAGGTCCCTTCTAACCCGTAACATTCAGTGATTCTGTGATTCTGTGATTCTGTGATTCTGTGAAATGGCCAGATTGTTCCTGGTGACTTGGTACAGGGCTTTCAGAAGTTCCAGATATGGCAATTGCTATATGACATTGGATCCTATTCTATTTTTATGAGCTGTTGATTTTCTGTGAACTTCTAGCACCAGCAGCTTTTGCTTGAAGAATTTTACTCTTTTTTTCCTGTATTTCCTTATGATACATGTCTCAAACTTATTTTCCATAGTAAAGCAGTGTTCCTATCTGTTTTCACTGATGAAGGAAACTGCTTGTCTGCCAAAGGTGTAAAATAACTGCAATGATTTGGTGTCTGAGAACTGACTACTGATGGTGGTTGATTGCAAACACTGGCAGGGTAACCCTGCAGACCTCCCACATAACCATTACTGAAAAATACATACATTTTGAGGGTGCATTTGGTCCAGGGTGTCATCTCACAATATAGTTCTTAAATTCTTTAGCTCCTTATTTGAGCCAAATTCTGACCTGGAAAGGCTGGAGCGGGTGGGGATTACCTTTCCTGCAAGTCTATGATGCAGCCTGTCTTTTGGAAAACTTTCTGAACTTTGACCAGGTCAGAAAACCTGTTGTGATAACTTGCTTGTGGCTACCTTCAGATGTTAACATCAGCTGATAGGTCTTTACCCGGTCCTCAACAGGATGAGGAGAAAAGAGCTAGTAACCGTTTTTACCAATGCTATGGGAAGCTGAAGTATTTCTACCCCATTCCCTCATCTGAGGCAAAAGGATGCAGTTTCATCCTAGAAATCGGGAAGGTAGCTGACATAAATCTTCTTACCACTGAAATCATGTCCCTGTCGCAAGGGTCTGTAAGGTTTAGCCTTTGAGGCTTAAACTCTGCAGTGTTCCTTCAGTTCTGCCCTCAGGCTTGGAGTTATCTGGCAACATGTTAAGGGAATTTAAAGCATGAAATGAAATGTGGGTGAATGGCAAAATGCTTGATGAATTCAGGAAGGGAGCCAGCATTCACTTTGTCCTTACCTGATCTCTTATCACAAATAAGAAAATACTGTTGACAACTAGAGGTTGTTCCAGTGTATGTAGAGTCCCATACTCCTCCCTCCTCTGTCTTCCTCCCAACCCTGGAAGAGAATATTGTAGAACAAACTGAATTTGCAGATAGCTAACTGGTTCCCTACTCCTCATTTTGCACCTGTTGGGAGGCTTCTGGTAAGGATCCCAAAGGCCCATGTGATAATTCAAGCCCTGTTCCGTGCAGGGAAGATTTCACCAAGGGACTTGGGTAAATAGCTTCCATTTCATTCAGCTGTTGGGATTTTTTTCTGCCCAGGTAGATGGAAACAAGAGAGATTCACAGTGGATATATGGAAGGACCTTTTTCCTGAGAGAACAGTCAGGCAGAAGAGCAGGTTTCCCAGCAGGGCTGTGGTGGCTCCATCCTTGGAGGTTTTGATGACCTAACTGGATAAAGCCTTGAGCATGCTCAGTGGACCTCAAAGCAGATTGTGCCTTGGGCAGCAGATTGGACTAGGAACCTCCTAAGGTCTCTTCCAACCTGCATTATCCTAGGAACCCAACCTCCCCTAAGCCCCAAGCAGTGCTGTCATGTTTGGTGCAAGCCTGCATGGACAAACAAGATCCCAAATTCTCAGCATTGCTCACCTGTACAAGTTCAGCGAAGGTTTTAGATCAATTCCTCCTGGGATGTATTCTTACTATTGTAAAGTAATAAAGGTAACGCAGAGTGTATTCTTTTTTAAAATCCCACGGGAATAGCTGGAGTGCATCAGCATGCGCTTGGTCTAGAATGAGCTATTCTCAGTGTGTTTCCCTGATCCTCACCAGTAGCTCTTTCTTGCCTCTGACAGACTCAGTTTTTGTCTGCTTCCTAGCAGAACAGTAGCACTCTAATTAGAGTGTTAGAATTTGTACCAATCTTACTGTAATCCCCTGTGTAGACTTTCAAAGCAACACAAATGACATCAGAAAAAGGGGCATGTATGAAAGACTAAGTTTGTGGGCACGAGGACCTACCATCAGTAATAATATTAAAACCATACCAGCGTAGTTCTGCTGGAAAACTCTCCCTCAGTAGGGGAGCCTCATGGCTATCATACTCCTGAGTTTGATCTGAAAGGGCCCATTAGGCATAAGCTACCCATGGTCAGAAAAATAGTCCAGCAGCTTCATAAGATCCAAAAATCTCAGAAACTCATGTCATCTCTGCAGCATTCCATGACAAAGTGCACGACATGAAAGACCAAATTATGTTTCGTGTTTTGCAAGTCTTTCCCAGTCACTTCTGCTTTCTTTTTGCTATGACCCCCTTGCTGGGGGGCTGACAGGTCTGCACCCAGTCCCACCCTCTGATGACTGCTCTAGCTCAGGGATACTCTGCCTTTCCCGTACCACAGCCATCTTTTCACATGTTCACCTTCCCAGACTTGCAGGTACTATCTGCCCTTTGCTGACAGCACCCTCCCGGGACAGTTTTTCACCTTCATGGGTTCCCTGCTCTGATTTCCAACAGCGTATTCCTTCAGTTCTTCTGGTAGGAAACCTCGGAGCAGATTGGGTCAGTTTTTTGTTCTGGAAGTGTTACTGAGCTTGCGTATAAGATGGGCTGGGATTCTTTGCTCAAAGCACTTTCATGCTGGGAATGCAGAAATTTTAATCCTTCCTGTTGCTGTTTCTTCTCTTGCTGCTCTCTGTGGCTTGTTTTCATAATCTGATTACTGCATGATGCTGGAGAAGGTAAGAAACAGAACACTGTTCCTAATAGAGTTGCAACAGTTGGGAGATGGCCAGCAAGCAAGTCACGGTCTACATGGTGAAAACCTAAAACTTTTTGAAAAATGATAGCAAAGATTGTTTTTGAAGCTATGGCTTCTCTGCACAAACCCAGTTTTAAGTAAAATGAGTCATGGTCTTGTTCTTACATAATGATACAATATCCACTGGTAAAGAATAGAAATGAAAAGAGCATCCTACCATTCCTTGCCCCCCCATCCCCCATGCACTGGAGAAAAAAACAGCTCACCCCCTCCACCCTTCACAAATAAATGTCTAAACACTGCGCATACACTGCTGCTTGAACATCAAGGCCAGTCTGGGAGGTAAAGTGTAAGGCAAACCGCCTCCTGCTGAAAAGGCCGGTGTGTCTACTGGATTGCTTCAAAGCAAATAAAAAAAAAAAAAAGAAGGGGGGAGTGAGGGAGAGCAGCCTTTTATGTCTTAGCTTCCCATCAGAGCAGTGTTGTGCTCTAAGTTAGCTTGTTGTGCTGGTGCAGAAGTTCCTGTTCTAGAGAACTTACTTGCGCTTGGATGCAAGGTAGTTGTCCTTGCTTCAGATGACAGATTTGGAAGAAAACCTGGTAGGTGAGTGGTTTGTAAGTCACTCAGGCCTTTGTATGCCTGCGTGACCTCTCTTCTTCCCCTCTAGGGAAACTGAGTCAAAGGAGGAGTTTCTAGCAGGGGGACCATGACATCAGTGTTCTCCATTCAGTCCCTAAATGGCCCTGAAGCTAGCACCTCCACTGTGTTAAAGGCTCCAGCTGATGTAAATGAATAACAGAAATGAGAGCTACCTGGGAGGTCTAATGTTCTTGGTTCAAGTGTGTTCACTCTCTGAGCACACAGCATTTAGGGATCAACATTACAAATTAGAATGGCAAACATTAGCCTGGTCTCTTTGCTTGCAGCACAAATGCTGCCCTGGCTGACTTTCTTTTTTTGTCTCACTGGGAGGATTGCCTTATCCATAGTTTTCACATTCCTGTAGCTAATCTCAGAGAAGTGGATGTTGGGGCCATTTATTTCATTGACCCAACAGCGGCAGGCTCCTACCAGCAGCTATTTTAAATTGCCTTCAGGAAACAAGTTAATTAATTCACGACATAAAAAAGGAGAAGAGATGAAAACAAAGGAAAGCAGACTAACTTTATTGGAATTATTGAGTGGGATCTATGCTAGCCACATAGAGTAGACAAAGACTCAGACTTCCTTGTCTCATCAGAGGTAATCTAACATCCACTGCATTTACCCCAGAAGGGTGGTGGAGAAGGGTTAACTTTGATGGATGTTGTTTCAGGACTTTACTGTAGCTTAGCAACAATGTTTCAGCTCTCTTCAACCCTGTCTTTGCCCTTGAAAGGTAGTGAATAGGGTATTTCCAAGATGGAATGAGTTGCCTGGGGTCGTTCTGTCAAGGTTGGAGGTAAGGGTAGGGCCTAGAAACTTTAATTCTTTGTCCAGCTCTGGATTTGTGCACTGGGCTGTCCAAGCCGCTGCCTCAGAGTGTGCGTTTAAATTATGGAGTGCCTGACGTTGATGTTGAGCATCGTAGGTTAATATCTAGGACAGGTTATTATGTTTTATTTATAGGCATTGCTTAGTGGAAATGGTAGTAGGGTTTTTTGTTAACCACACCTGTCTGGAAGCGGTATGCAAGTTGAATAAAACCAAGTGTTTGCTGTCTCTGCCTTCCTGCCCCGACTGCTTTATTTCACCCGCTTTAAGTCCCAAAACTGGCACGTTCAAAATGCAAATACTCTTTGATAGGAGTTTCTGTGACTTTGTTGCATTGTCTGTGCAGCTACTGGTTTCAGGGGACCTTCGCAGGGACAAAATGGATCGGCAGCAGGAGGAGGAAAATAGCCGTTGCCACGGCAACCGGTGGTGACTCATCCCGGGTAGCAAGCGGCAAAAGCTGTGAGGCTGCAGTAATTTTCCAGATGCTTTAATCCAGCTCTCGAGTCTTTATTTCTCTCGCTGACAGGCAGAAATCCTCCTTTCTTTGCTCGGAGACCCACGCAGCCTGCAGCCATACGTGATGCAGAGTAGTCCTTTGTGGTGCATACCCAGAATGGCGTCACAAGGACGTGTCTGAGTAATGCAGACGAGCGACTCCGTGGATTGAACTGAAGCCCCCAAAGGCAGTAAAAATAGAACTGTAAACTGCCCGTCTGCAAAAATACCCCAGTATGTCACTGGCTGCACTCAGTTCCCACCTACCCACTGGCATTACGTTTACTGTAACTCTAGCTATGATACATTAAATCAGTTCATCTTGTTCCTTTTCAGTGATGAGGCTGTGCCTGTGCGGCATACAGAATGTGCTAAAAGGAGAAGAGTGAACCGCATTCAGCACATGCATTTCCATGAGTTAGCTTCTCTTTTCTACGACCCGCTAATTTTTGTGCTTGAATTTCAGTCTGCATGCGATGAGGTAGAGCAGGTTAAGAGGCTGATCTGGGAAAAGGGCAGCAAAAGGAGCAACACCTTCCATGTCACTCAGGGGATGCCTACCTTGCAGTTTTCCTGCAATCACTGCAGTGTAATACAGACATCGCCCCATTTGGGGCACTGTTATTAGCTGTCCAAGTAGTCATTTACCTGCTCTGGTGGCAACGTGGCGTTCTTTGAGATTGTAGTATGATGCTGAAAAATCCTAGTGTAATGAGAAGGTACACTTTTCCCTCTTGAGCTGGAGGAACAATCAGCACAGGGTGAGGGACGTGACCTTACTCTGCGGCATGGGGAGATGGAAGAGCTTGTGGGAAAATAGGAAGAACAGCAGCAGAGCCCTGCGTTTGTTTTGGGAGAGGGAAAAAAGTACTGATGCCGCCAGCTGCTGCCTTGTGCAATAGCTGGGAGGCAGATGGCTATCTGTTGGTATATCAAGTGAGACCGTCAGCTCCTTCTCCCACAATGCAGTCTCTTGCTTGCAAGCCCTCATTAAAGTTTTGTCAGGATATGCAGTTGAAATGACCTGCTGCATTGCTGACAGGCTCTGCAGTGTGTTGCTGGCTGATAGCCAAATCCGCGTAAAGCCACCAAGCGTGTGGGCATGAGGAAGCTGTATGTGATGTTTGTTTTCCACTTCTTGTTGTAGTCATCTGCTAATAAATACGTGAACCATATGACATGAACATTTAGTGCCTTGAATCTTTGTCTCCTATCAGTAGGTGGGATGTATAAGCATTTAATGAATGTGCTGCGGCTGCTCTTCAGGGCAGTTTTAAATCAGAACCGTAGAATGGTTTGGGTTGGAAGGGACCTTTAAAGGTCACCTAGTCCAACCCCTCTGCAATGAGCAGGGAACCCCTGAGACTCATCTTTTTTTGTGAGATCCTGAGCTCTTTCTTGGTGTGCAGCTCTCCCTAACTGTGTTCAGGTTTTGTATATCCAAAGGGAGAATTGTTCCATGGTCAATGTCTGATACTGCAACTTTGCTTATGGTTTTAGACAGTAACCCTATTTCGTTTCATATTCTTGCATGAAAAATAACTTTACTATGCAATAGGTTGATATATGTGGTGAATTTGCTAGAAAGTTGTCCTTTGCAGAAGCACAGCGTTTTGGAAATGTAACAAAAATGAAAGCCAAATATGAGATTTTAATCCATTCATCCTGCCCCCCAAGACAGGAATCATTTGCTACTTGGGTAGCATGACATACATGATAATAAAAATGCTGCTAGTCAGATCATCTGCAATTTCAGCAGCTATTATTGTGGGCCTGCATAGTTGTACTAGTTTTATTATAACATATATACCTAATTAGCAGCAAAAGTTCTACAATCCTAGCAAACTCCTTATGTGAATTCATCAAATATCCTCAGCTGCATTAAGCTCATATGTATTTCTTGGGTCCTACAAAAGATACTGGTTTCTGTCTTTTTGGAAAAGAAAAAAAAAGTTAACCCCCACCTGTTTAATGATGTAATATTCATTACTAATAAGGATGTATTGACTTGCTAATGCGTTTTGTGATCAGTTAGACTTAAGTAGGTTGCAGAAACCTCATGGAAACCTATCTGCTACGCTGACTGTAGAGAACGGCATTTGTAATTAGTCACATGCTAATTTCTTGGTTTGTTTTTTTTTCAGAACGAATGTTCTGGACAGAACTTTGCTAAGGCCACTGTATTCAGTGAAGGTCCCCAAGGACTCTCTGGCCTGTGGGATGATTTAAGGAGGGATAAAAGCCTGACTCCTTTTCAAAGTAACACTATACTTCCAGATGCTTGTTTGCTTTTGGAAGATATAATTACTAATAAATGCGAGTAGATAAAACCTTTAATAATCAGGGCAGTGTTGGGACACTTGAGAGTTGATGCACAGATCATACACTATTAGCTTTGCTGCTTCTCAAAATAGGTAATATCCTCATTTGGATATTTTCTTTCTGAAGGCCTTTTTGTATCGGGGGTACGCTCTTCTGAGTTCACTTGCTGGGCGTCATGTACTATGGGAGCCTTATAATGTAGAAATAGTAGTTTCCATCTCCCTTTGAAAGCCATTCAGTACAGTGCCGGCATCAGCCCGAGAGGATCACTGCTGAAGACCATGAAGATAGCTCATCTCCTTTCTGTAACCCATGCTGTGGATGAGATAAGCAATCCAGCCTTCCATGCAAGCAAAGGATCCAGCCTACATGTCAGGATCTGCCCCACTTCATTGACTTGACCTCATTAGTCACCAACTGTGCAATTGCTACGCTTTCAGTGTATTACAAAACCAAATCTGAATAGATTTGGAAATCAAAAGAAGCTTGCAGATCTCTGAAGTCTCTTCGTGGGGCTACAGTAAGAGAGGTGTGAAGAAGGTGTGTTCAGTGAAGACGCACTAGATGGTGCAGTTCCGCGTGTATATGATTGCTGAGGCGGCTGGCAGCCTGGAGGCTGCTGGAGCAGGAGCACCATCCATCATGGCTGTTAGCTAAGGTGACATCCCACTGAGCCAGTCAACGCTGCGGCTAGAGAAGGGATTGGCATTGCATCTTTGTGGGAAGGGAGCAAAATCAGAAGCTGCCCTTGACTTCACAAAGCTCCAGGCTCATTTATCTCCTTGGAAATGCTGTACAAATAGGTTTTATTTTTGCTTATCTTTAACATAAAGCAAATGTCTTTTACAGGAAAGAAATATTCAAGCCATAAGAACAGCTTGAACTAAATCCCAGGTTCTAAATGCTGAGCATAGCTTTTCATTTGGATTTTGAAACTGCTTGTTCTCCTTATAACATCCTTTTTAAATCCCTCTGATCCAAACTACTTTACTGAAAACAGGAATCTTATTTCTTTGGGAGATGAGGCCCTGGGGAAGCTTAAAATCTAGGGTTATCATATTTCATGCTCCCTATACCAACAAGGGAGAGAGGACCTCACCTCTGGGAGCGCTTGGCACCTCTGTATGGAAATTCCCAGTCAGAAGCCAGTTGCTACTAATTTAGTTTTGGCATTTAAATGACTGTCCTTTGAAAATAATATCGTAGGCTGTTGAAGAGAGAGCATAGTCATCTCACTAATGAGATTTATAAATTGATTTGTTCATCTTAATTTTCCTCCATCATATTTCCTGGTATTAAGATCTATTGCTTTGATAGTTTTGCAGGGGAAGCAGTAGAAATGCTACTTTCTGAAAGCTTAAAAGCCATAGCTACAGAGAGCTCTGGGGAGAGGTGCTAGATCTCCTGAAGTAGGGGGTGTACAGTGTTTGTCATGGCAAGGTCCTAGTGGATACGGCTTCTGCATTACCCCTGAATAGTGCTGATACTCATCACAGCGCTATGACGTTATCCTCTAATTGCACAGTATTTTCTAATACCAGGATGATGAGTGAGAAGGTGGATCCAGCGTTACTGGATGAAGGCAGAGAAAATCAAAGTCCTGTTGCATTCCGAGGCTCCTTGTTCATGGGATTTTTCTACTTCATGGTCTTTTAAAGATGCTTACCTGAATTTCCCATATCTAGGGATGCACAGAGTTGTCTGTTGGTCTGTCTTCTGTATAGGAGACACAAAAGAAGCTGCTTGTAGTCAAGGTCCTGTGATATTGAAGTTCTTGAAGTTATTAAGAAATAAGAATCCAATTCTTTGGATCTTTTGTTATTTGCACTCTAAATTAGTCTTATTTTTTGTGGAAGTGAAGCTGAGGATACTACTTAAACCTCTGGCCTGCCTGTGCTTTACACAGGATAGAAGTCTCCTTTCTTTACCTGATGAGGCACTTGCAGTTCAGTCTAGGAGAGCTCTGGATTTTTAAAAAATTTTTATTTTTATTTTTGTCTACTGTGTTACATAGTCAATTCCATTTATCTCTCCATGGTATGTCCCAAATATCCATGTTACTCCTGGGCACTGATTCAGAACTGAGTGCCATCCCGTATCTTCTGTGTCTTTCCCTGAGGTGTGGTGAGATTTCTCTGCAGATCCATCTCTGAAGTTTGGGCCAAGTCTGCTCTGCTTAGATAAGAATTATCAGTGGTGAATGCAGTTGTCTTTAACAGTGAGCAAAGTTATCTTTAGCTTTCTTCCTGTGCAAGCTATTCATACATTTTTGCCCATGAGCACTGCAGAATTTCCTCCGCTCAGCAGCAGAGTGTTAGCTCTGAAGCTTAATTAGTATCAGTGTGGCTAGGTGGTTTGCTGTTGAGCACAGGTTTAAAGTCAGCGAAGAAACTCCACGGAGGTTGCTTGATTCCCCCTCCCCCCTTTTCTTTTTTCCCCCTCTCTTCATTGTTATTGCATTCGTGTCAGTGACTGCTTTGGCTTTGCTGGTAAGAACCCTTAAGACCTCTCCTATCCATCTCTTGCCCAGCAAAAGGGTGACTTGAATGATCTGTCATTGCAAAGAAGGCAGGTGAAGACCACTGCATTTTAATAACAGCCCTTTCTTCTAAATTCACCTGAAACAGGCCACCTATGTATATAATCAACTCTCTCGTGCATTATGTAACAACGTCATATCCCTGTCATTCACTTGTCTGAGGTTTTTGTTACCAAAGAGGGTATTTGGCAGCTTTTGCTGGCACTATATTCTCCACAATACTGTCTTTAACTTAAGCAGCACTTATATTTCCCAAACTGACAACCACCGCCTTGGAATTCCTAGGAGCTTCAGTAGAGACAAAGAATTTTCTTCCCCCACAGAATCCAATTTCTGATTAATTTTTTAAAACTTTTTTTTTTCCCCACCTATAATGTGCTATCTGAAGACATTGGATCTAAACCCCTTTATTTCAGGGGAAAAAAAATGGGGTAGAAATAAGCTCTGAAAAGTAGATTTGCCCTTTGCAGTGCTCATCTAAAGAAGGGGATGAATATTTCTAAGGATACTCAATTAATGAATTTCTACAATACTGTTTTGTAGAAATAAACCACACTATCCTCCTGCAAAATACTTCAATGCCTCCATTTTACTTGGAAGTCAACTGAGGGCCTTTGCTGCCCTGAAGTAGGTTATTAAACCAGCCCTTGGAGTCTTTGTTTTCAATTTAGGGTGGCCCAGCCTGTGGCTGCATCCCCATTTACCTTGTGGTCTTCCAAGTTCTGCGGCCCCCTTGGAAAACTGGGAATGGAGAGTGTCTGATCACACAGAAGCTTCTCTCTTGTCCAGTACCTGGGACTTCCCTGTGCACATAATCATTTTGCTATTATCTGAAGGCCACTGCCCTTCAGCTTGCTGGGAGCATATAAGATTATTACACAGGCATTGGTATAATAAAGCGTGAGCTCGCTTTTTCATTTAGCTTCACTAATACAGTTCTTCAGCTTTATTAAACATTCTTGAGATTGCTATCTATGGCACTTGTAACTCATTTTTAAAATAATGACTTTAGGGTGGCAGTGTCTTTTTAATAAGAATTTATGCCTTTATCTGACATGTTGCCTGTAAGTATAATAAAAAAACCCCTGAAGTTTAAAACAATAAAGTCAAATCACTCTTATTTGAAGAGTCAGAATTGCATAGCTTCCAGAGCTTTCTGCTCTTGCGTGAATGTTTTATACACATCTTGTATAGCTGGCCAGGATTTAAACAATGGCTTTTACCAGTAAGTTAGCATGATGGTTTCCTCCTTGAGCACAGAGCTTTGCCCAGGGGGATTTAGACCTAATTCTTCATAGTAAGGGATGGAAAATGTTGATTGTTTTTTAAATTATAACCTGTTTATTCCTGCACGTGTTACAATTATGGCAAATCATGCACAGAGAGTGCACTAGCCAATGTTTCTTCATCTGCCAAGTAAAATTGCGTGACCTTACCCAGGATATGGGCATGTGTGAGCTCAACAAGCCCTATGCAGGGTAGATGAGGAAAAGTACAATCCAGTACCTGAAGGAGCAGCACTCGGATGCAGAGTCATCCATTCCCCATGCTTGGTAGTGGAGGAAAGCCCACACAGTTATCTCCTTGAGAGGATTGCACCCAAGACTGCTACAAGGGTTTTGATGGGGCAAGAAAAATAATCTTCCCCAGGGCGTCTTACTTTGAGGCTCTAGCTTTTCATGTGATGATGTGCCCTTGTACAGGGAGGGTCACAAAGCTAGGTTTTGCTTTGGGCTTTCACCACTTCTGTGGCAGCCTATATTTCCCAGGAGGGATTCTGGCTGATGTGACCCAGGAGGCTGTTGGGTACTCCTGCTCTATCCTAAAAGAGTAAGCAAGGCCTTGATACCATTTTCACTCCCCTTCTGAAAGCTGCCTTTAATTATAGAATCATAGAATAGTTTGGTTTGGAAGTGACCTTTAAAGGTCATCTATTCCAACCTCCCTTGCAATGAGTAGGGACTTCAAGTAGATCAGGTTACTCAGAGCCCCATCCAACGTTGAATGGTTCCAGGGATGGGGCATCTACCACCTCTCTGGGCAACCTATGCCAGTGTTTCACCACTCTCATTGTTAAAAATGTCTTCCGTATATCTAGTCTAAATCTTCCCTCTTTTAGTTTAAAACTATTACCCCTTGTCCAATCAGAACAGGCCCTGCTAAAAAGTTTGCACCCATCTTTCCTGTAGGCCCCCTTTAAGAACTGGAAGGCTGCAGTACGGTCTCCATGGAGCCTTCCCCAGGCTGAACAACGCCAACTCTCTCAGCCTGTCCTCATCAGAGAGGGGCTCCAGCCCTCTGATCATCTTCATGGCCCTCCTCTGGACTCGCTCCAACAGGTCCATGTCCTTCTTATGTTGGGGGCTCCAGAGCTGCACACAAGTATTCCAGGTGGGGGTCTCACCAGAGCAGAGGTGCAAAATCACCTCTCTCAACCTGCTGGCCACGCTGCTTTTGATACAGCCCAGGATATAGTTGACCCTCTGGGCTGTGAGCATACATCGTTGATTCATGTCCAGCTTTTCATCCACCAACATTCCCACATCCTTCTCCTCAGGGCTGCTCTCAATCCCTTCATGCCCCAGCCTGTATTGATGCTGGGGGTTGCCCTGACCCAGGTGCAGGACCCTGCACTTGGCCTTGTTGAACCTCATGAGGTTCACATGGGCCCACTTCTTGATCTTGTCCAGGTCCCTCTGCATGGCATTCCATCCCTCAGGTGTGTAAACTGCACCACTTAACTTAGTGTTGGCAAACTTGCTGAGGGTGCATTTGATCCCACTGTCTATGTCATGGATGAAGATATTGAACAGTACTGGTCCCAGTACCGGAGCTCATAAATCTCGCAGATGTCATCAAGGGCAGACAGTTTCTGAACACAGACCACCTAATCACATTCACTGCTAACAAAGCAGAGGGAACCATCAGCTCCTATCTTTTTTGATGGTTAGAAACTATTTAGTCTCAAATGAAAACTAAGTGAATTCACTCATTGGGAGCAAAGTGTTCAAGGACAATCCTTGATAAAAAATTCCCAGGCTCCAGTTAGAAATGCAAATAGTGGTTAATTCCACTGCAGTTTCCTGGAGCCCACAAAAAAAGAAAATTGTGCCAGAAGCAGATGCAACTTAGGAACTTCAGTGAAAAGGGTATTCTCTTTACATATTTTATTTGGTCTATTATTACTTTAATAACAGATACAGGGATTGGATTACTCTGTAGCGTGGGAGATTTAGCGTGGACCTTCAGGAAAAATGTTCTGGTATGAGGCCAAGCAATATAAGGAAGTTATAGATTGTTTGGTATGAGAGATGCTTTAGAACTGATTGTACTAACATGTTGGAGATTATCAGGGTAAACTTGATCTTATTTCAGAGGAAACAGATGGACTAGATGACTTGGATAGCTCTCCTTCAGCTGCCTTTCTGGAATAGGCAGTCTCTCTTTGTTGACATAAATCGGACTGTGATCGTGTGCTACTACTAGTACCTGATAAGCACAGACTTTTAAATGGCCAGGAAAAGGGAGCTGGGAGCCTTAGGTTTTATTCCTGCTCTCCTAAACAGCTGTGGACAAATCCTTTTGCTTTCCAAGCGAACGATCCACACTTTATCCCTGTCTCATCTCTATGATTGTAAATTTATTGGTGCAGGGCTGATTCGCAGCACTGTTTGCAGAGCACCGAGCACAGCACAGCTCCAGTATTCCTTGGGGCTGCAAAATGGTAATAATGTTGGTTTCCAATTTCATTTACAGATGAGGGAAGTGTAAAAGACAGAAATGTGAACACTTGAAGTGTTCTTTCTTAATAAACTAGATCACTAATGTTATTAACCGGTGATATTTTAAAACGTTGGAAACTGTGCCTGAGAGCAGGTTGTGCATGAAGTGTTGGAGCCAGCAAGGAGGGCAGATATTGGGCATGTAAAGAGAATATATTTGCCAGTTGATTCATCTCTTGTGGGGGCTGATGGATGTCGTAGTGCTGGCAAATGGTTAGTAAGTAATCAAGATCTAGAACCAAACATATGTGTTTCTAACATTACTAGCTGGGACTCAACCTGCAGGTTTGGGTCCTAAATTGTGCTGGTTTTGTCTTTTGTTCCTTTCCTCCAGCCTACAGACAGTATCTGGATTTTTGTTTTCAGTTAAGGGGGGAAATAATCACTTTAAACTTTGCTTCTGACGTTTGTTTAGTGAAGAAAGTAGTCACACAGAGCTTCCTGCTCTCCCTCTGGTTTTGCCTGGTGTTCCTCACTTGCTCCTCACAACGAGCAGGTTGGGTAGCACAGAGGGAGACATGAACAGCATAGCCCTCTTCCTTAAAACAGCTCCACTATTTGTTCTTCGCATTTCTTGTGTCATTGCTCCTCTGAGCACACATGCATGCAGTGCGTTCCAGGTGCTATGAACATGATGGACAATCACCCTACAAAATCAGCATTTGAGTGTTTTTTGGCTTTTTTTCAGGAGCAGTTTCTACTTTAATATATGCCAGCAGGAAGCAGTTCAGCGAGTATTTTGATTTTTTGTTGCCATAATGCCTGACCTTCAGTCCCTTGTTAGTTTTCTTTCTCTTCCTCAGGAGTGTACTGCTGCATTGGCACAGGCCTGTACCTTGCTTCAGTCCTTAAATGGGAGTGCTGTATAAAGGAGGGGGTAAATGAAAAAGGCTTCCCTGGTTCTGCCTGCCGCTGCAGGGGCTGGAGCAAAACGCCTCACATCTCTATAGGGGAACAACTGGGATCACTTAGCAGTTTCCCGGGGAGGTAGGTTCAGCTTTACCGCACCAGGTGGCTGAATACAGCCCAGCAATGGGAATCGTGGTTTCTGGCAGCAGGGTGCAAGCTGGAGACCTGGCTGTGAGAGGACTGAAAAGTACTCCAGCATTTGCCTGTCCTCCCTTGTAGGTGTTTGGTGTGACTTTCCCTCCCAGCTCTCTGCTTATGGCCATGTTGGGGTATGAGCAATCGATACGGGTGAGTAAGTTATTTTCCAGGGGAAGGAGGAAATTGCTGTTTGTTCTCTACTTAGAAACCTCTGCCTGGCTTTTTACTTTACATGTAATTGCATATAAAGTCAAATACCCGAAATAAGCATAGATAAATTTAAGCATATACTAACATGCTTTTGCCCAAGTGCTGTCCTGAAAACGTGGTACACTTCTGAACTGGAATCTTAGTGGTTTTTGTTGATTCTAAAGCTAAGAGAGCTTTATTCTTTGTGTGAATGCCACAGTTCCTTTTTAGAGAATATTGTCTTTTAAAGCACATTGTGCTATGGAGTCTCTGAGAACTGCAGTGCACCAATGAAGTATTTGGAGATCTACGAATGAATAATTTTTTTTTTTTTTTGAAAGACACCTGAAAATATCTTGTAATATTGAATGCCCACCTGGCCTGGATGATGAAAACATTCAGTGTAGATGTCTATGGTTTGATTTAATCTTGACATTTTCTTGTAAGACCACCCTTAACTGTAGCTTCTCTAGCAATGACATGGATACATTGGGATGCCAGAACATGATAGAGAAATGGGATGGAACAAGTGGATGCCTGTTAAGGTCAAGGAAGTGCATGTAAACCTCAGACACAAATGACAGAAAAACTGCGCAATTCGTGACAGATCTTTATGCAATTGATGACATCCCTTATTTTATCAGTAAGCAACAGCACCTAGCTGATAACACATTTGCTCTTAGCAGTAGTGAGGCTAGTAATTAATAAAGCCTCAGATGTGAGGCAGAGCACAAGATGATGTCTGTAGAGGAAAAATCAGCAGTAAGAATGACCAAAGCTATTTCTGGTCCTTCATTAAATATATAGTCTTAAAAACAAAATTAAGTGTTCAACATGATTGCTAAAAGAGCACAGCCAGAGTGGGACCAGCCAACTTAGGTATGACAAAGACTCCTACATTGGTTTTTGTGATGAAAATATAAGGGCAGGAAGCCATTAGAAAATGGCTTTTCATACTCATTCCTGCTATTTTTAACACTCTGAATATTTCTGGAAACTATCTTTTTGCTACCTTGGAAGACACAAAGATACATATGAGTTTGCCAACTATTATTATCCTGCAGTTGCCATATGGCCACCAACTCCAAGTAACTATCTAAAATAATGGAATGGTTCCTGGGACATGTCATACGTCAGGGAGATCTTGGCTGGAGAAGTGATATGCTATTGCCACTGTTACTCGGCAGTTGGATGTTAGCTCTTTCCCTCTGTGACCCCGCAGAAGAGTTCGGAAACCATGGAAGACAGATGGAATGACTCCTCTGTTGGTATCCAGAATGGAAGCTACCAAGGACTTCAAGGCTTTCAAAAAAGTATTATTATTGATAAATATATGCCTTTAGAAATGCAGCCTTTCTAGTAAAAAAAAAAAAAAAAAGGCAACCTGATACTTCTGCTTCTGTACTAAGCATGTTCATCTAGTCTGCAAACTCAGGCTGTGGCTCTGTGTGATGATTAGCCCCGTGATAGAAAGGAACATGATCAGATGCACTCAGTCCATATGACAAAAAGTTCTAAACTGGTACAAATTCTGCCAGTAAAAGTTTGGTTGAAAAATGTCAAAGGGGCAGTTTAATCTTATAGCTTTTATGCCACCTCGTTTCATCTCTTTTTCTGCAGCTGGGATAAAAGAATAAAGCTGGCTGACAGTGTCAGGTATTCTGCCTCACTTAAAAGTGCAGCTGAGCAGCAGTGCCTATCCTTGTCAAACTGGTCCTGCTGGCTATCCAGTGGTGCATAGCTCTCCTTGTTGAAGGCCACAGAACCGCAGTGGGTTTTAAAAGCCTTTCTTCTCAAAGATGTTTACAAGCAGGTTGCTTTTGCTGAGGATACATGTATACCTCTTTCAGTGGTAGTCAACTTAAACAACTTAAAGTCCTGGGGTTTGGCTTTCCTCCATTAAACAAACATCAAATTTGAGATCTGGTGCAGCTGAGAAGACTTCATGAGGTAGACATGGGAAATGGAGAGAAGAGAAGGAAAGAATGATAGGGGGCAGGAAGCTTTTAAATCAGCTTTGTGGTCAGAGAAATAATAGAACCACAGCATTGATCTGATAGGGGTTTATAGTCAAAGAAATCAAGACTGGGACTTGGTAAACAAATCTGCTGATGTGGAGCAGACCCATGTGTGCCTTTTCAGAGCTGGGTTGCCTCTGTGTTGTCAATAGGAATAGACAACAAAAACCTCAGGATACTCAAACCAACACGCTTGCAAGTAACAATTTTTTTTTTTTTTGTGAGAGGAGAAATAAGAAAAGGCTGTGTTATTTGGGTTTTGATTTTGTTTATGGGTTTGTTTGTTTTTTGGTTTGGGTAGGTTGGTTTTTTTTTGTTTGTTTGTTTTTTGGTTTTTTGGATTGCCATTTTTAGTGAAGCTCTGACATTCCACAGTGCACTTTTAACATTGGCATGGGTCTGAATTCATGGGTGTGAATTAACATAAGCACGGGTGTGAAATCTGTGTTTGAGTCCTCATCCTTGTCTGATACTTGCTGTGAAATCCCCAGACCCAGAAAACTAGGATTCTGGAAACTTCCCCCCTGCTTTTGTGATATGTCCTACCTTGGGCCTCCATGCAGTGCAGGCAGATTTCAGGTCCTCTCTGAGGAATGAAAGGGAGAGGAGAGGATACTGCAGGCAGGCTGGATGATGCTGGTCTTCCCTGTGGAAACCTGCGCCTAACTCCACAATGGTAAAAGGATCAAGTCAGGCTGGGCTTTCTCCTCTACTCCTAATGAATGGGTGTAAGATTAACCAAAGGTACATATCATTATAGCTGTATTTCTTCTAACATCAAAATGTCTATTTTATTTCTCAGCGTTTCCCTTCTGTTTACAGCACTTCAGTATTTGGATTTGTACTTGTGTTTCGGCACTGCTGATGAAGAAAAGTGCCATTTCCTGAATTCTTGATCATAGTTCCTGATGGTAAAACAGGACCAACACTGTACTCAGTGATATCAAGCCAAACATGGTATTGCTGCAGGCATGAATAAATAATGGGATCAGCAGTGTAGTGGTGCAACAGAGAAGGCAAGTGGGGGAGAAAAATAAAAAAGTAGATTGAGGCAGAGAAAGAAATGCAGTAATTGCTGCAAGAAGATAGTTGTGTCTGAAATAAAAAGTGTAAAGAAATGAAGTAAGTCTTTGTGGACCCGTATTGTAAGTCCCTGGTGCATCTGACTGTGTGAGTGCAAATGTCAGTACTATGTGCCGAGAAAATGGTCTGGGTGTCTTAAAATAACTTTCCCCCACCTTGTCTCCCTTCCCACACCCAGACCAAAGGTGTCAAAACCTATGCATACATTTGAAGAACCACAGTCAGGAAACCGAGGCAGTCAGCTTTTTTTTTATTTCTATGAATTGTTGAAGAACATGAACAGATGTGTCCCATCATTTGGTCAGTGAAGCCCTACTGTGCTCACTTAAGTAAGCACATGAGGCTGTAAATCATTCACATACCCAGTGAAACCCATTCTCCAGAAGCAACAGCTATTTACAGACTAGTTATGAAAGGAAAATGGATCCCAGTGTTGTGAAAACAGGACGGCTATGGTTCTCTGACTTTACATATAATTTCTTTCCATGTGCTTTTTCCATGTTTGGGGTGGTTTTTTTTTTTAGTAGTTTCTAGTGTAGAGTCCTTAATTTACCTCACTGAGGAACAAACTTTCTAGTACTTGTTTAAGAAATCAAAGAAGTTATCCTCTTTTAGTATTAGTGTGTGTACTTACGTCCAATCACAAGTGTTTGTTGGGAAGTGTTAGTGTTGGTCTCACAGACGTTGTCTGTCTTGTGTACTGTAGTAGAGATCTTTCTGGAAAATCTGGCAGGCAGAAAAAGTGGCTTTAAGTGGTTTAGTCCTTGACAGTCTTCTTTCTGAGTAAAAATAATCTCATTTTTGAAGTGAGAGGACTGAGTAGAAGAATATAGGGGTTTGGTAGGTGGCTTGGGTTGGGAAGAGAAGCTGAGCAGAGGAATGTCACCCATTTGTAGACTTTAACTCTTGATTTCCTTGCTTATTATTCTTTGTGATGAGATGTGCAGTCCAGGTGCCTTCACTGTTAGTGGAGGAGCAACTGAACGAGGCTTATGTTTAAACAGATGATGGACTGGATTCTCCAGGATAGTTTCTCTTCATGGTTCATACTGTAGCCTGCAGCTTTTTCCTGGCCTGGCTGATCTTGTCCTGCAGGCAACCTGCAGGCTAGTGGCTGGTTTTTGTGCTGGCTCTGCTGCTTGCTTGGCACCAAAGGAGCAAGGAGGGCTGGACTGGCGGCAGCCTGGGTCTGGGACAAGGGGTGCCACAGGAACAGCCCTCAGCTGGCAAAAGGGCTGCTCCACTTACAGCAGTCTCTCCATCTGACTCTGGGGCTGGGGTTGAGTTGCAGCTTCCTGTTTGTTCTCAATAGGTCAGAGCTGAGATGTATCTGCCATAAAACAGTCTCCAAGCTGCTGCAGGTCCCTGTGTAAATCGGTATGGACTTACCTACCTGCATGGCCATAGACTGGCTCTTTCTTTAGAAAAATAAGAGAACAGCATGCGGCTATCCTTCAGCCTATGTGTGCCTTGCCATTTGCATCCCTGGAAAGGCAACGCTGGACTATGAGTATTCCTAATCTTCTCATTTCTTTATGTTCACCCAGAGATGAGGTTTGCCAGTCAGCTACAAGATTGGAAGTTTTCTAGGAGAAAGGCATGATTTCTTGTTATTACATTTAAACAACAGCAAGCACAATGGGATGGCAGTGTGTGTGTGAGTCTGAACAGCGATGTGTGCCAGGTTCTGACACCAGGAAAGGTCTGGATGCAAGACATGGAGCGAGGGGAAGGTTTCTCTTTCCTGGTGCGGACCACATCTCACAGTGGAGAGCCATAATGGAGGGGTGAGAATATAATCTTTGGAGCTGCTGTTAAGATTGAATACCTGCTTCGTTTCCTCCTTCAGTAGCCATAATGAATTAATGGACGTGCCTGTGCAGTAAGATAACCAGGCCTTAAAGCAGGATTGGATTTGTAATGACCACAAGTGTCACTTGATATTTTGGCTTATCTGAGCTTCTGAAAGAATAGCTATGCTTCTGTGGGCAGTAGGAGCTGGATGTTACACATCACTAATTGCAGTAAGCAATGAAAATGCTGCTTGCATGCATATCTTAATGGATGTAATTTCCTGCTTTTTATGCAGTTTGTCACATCTAGACAAATGGTTCTGAATAATGCTGTCTTGCTTATTAAGGTATGTTTTCACATGGAGCAGATTGACAGGCCATCAAAAGCCCAAGAGAATGGTCTCATAGTCAATTTTCAACTCGGCCTTTCTGTCTGGGCATTTGCTATCCCATATAGAGTGATTAGATGGCAGTGGTGCTTTAATTGGCATCAGGAATAGCTCCATCCATCTGTGGAAGCGAGGGCTCTCTGTCACAGGGATTGTTGACCTGGCAAGCTGCTTCTTGAAATGTGGTTTTGTCTTTTTTCTGTGGGCTGACACTGTTGCTTGGGTGGGACATGCAGTGCCTCCTGAATGCTCAGTCTCTCCAGTGGGCATAGAATCACAGAATGGTTTGGGTTGGAAGGGACCTTAAAGATATCTAGTTCCAACCCCACTGCCAGGGGCAGGGACACCTCCCACTAGACCAGGTTGCTCAAAGCCCCATCCAACCTGGCCTTGAGCACTTCCAGGTAATGGGCATCGACAACTTCCTTGGGCAGCCTGTTCCAGTGCCTCACCACCTGTGAGACACGACCTAGATGCATTGCAAGTTTGCTATGAGTTCTTGTGGCATTGCTGCCTAGTCTGAAGTGGGTACAAAGCATGAATAGGGCTCCACATACTCTTGGTATGGGGAAAGGAATCCACTTCTGAGCAGCATCAGGCTTGGATCAGTTCCTGGAAAGCCACATGGGCTCACGTGCACTTAATTTCCCCAAACATCAAGGAGTTTACAACATAAAGGAAAGATCCTAAGATATTAAAGGGCTTCTCATTCTAATCACCTTGTGTCAGTCTTAAGATACTATGGAATATGCTAGCCAGATATCCAGGAGTACCTATGGCTTCACTAGTTGACAGACTGGTAGCTGAGGCTGCCCACTGGTCAGTAGCTTCTGAATTATGTTCGCTGTTCCATTGGCATTTTTTCCTCTTGCGATGTTTGTGAAAGCAGCGGGAGCCTTTATCTTTCCGACTAGCAGTTAGTATATGTTTTGCTTTTCCTAACTGAAGAAATCTTTGGAGATAAATGTGGACTTAATTAGGTTCTGCTTTGTGGGAGAGAAGCTGATCAAAGGAGGATGTTAGAATGGTGGGTTACTCTATTTTTCCTTGGAATGCTGAATCAAGGAATACTATTCTTTGCAGGCTATAGCTACTTCTCTTGTTTACTTTTGCTGTGTTGCTTGTGGTTTTAACTAACTGGGGTATGTAGTGAATGACCTGGGTGCTTCTCATGCTTAATTCAAATAAGTGACAGAATTCAACCGCTTCAATGATATCCCATTCCTACCTTCTTTCCAGGTTGGAGGTAGGGAGGGAATCTATTCAAGATACTGCAAGGCACCTGAGTAGTAAGGCAGTACATTTTATTTACACTCATGACAGCTCTGTGAAGTACAAATATCCCATGTCCCCTATCTTTTGGATGGGAATCTGAAGCACATACATTGTCACGCTTTCAAGGCTATTCAGGGAGATAGCTTATGGATTTGTATGCATGTTTTGTTCTGTTCTTCAAATCTGTTCCTGCATTGAAATCACTGAAGACCTGAGGCTTTTGGAAATCCTAGTGAAAACCTTTCTGTAATTTTAGGTGGCGAATACATTGCAGAAACATCTCTTGAGAACAGACTTTCAAAGGTCACGCAGAGAGTTTCAGAATTGAACCTGATTATGGCAAAATGCAGAGCTGAACTTTTGCCACCTGATCATCTTTCTGCGTTTTCATTTTCCAACCCCAACAGTGCAGTGAGCGCAGAAGGAAGAAGTAAAAAACTCTGCTGTGTTTCAGTGGTGTTTCTGCAGTGGCCACCGTGTCCTGCCTACTGCTTGACACCGTACCTGTTTTCTGAGGAAAACTTACACCCTCAGTGAGGCATGCCCTCATAAAATGGAGCCAGGAGCACGGAGCTGTGCTGCAGACAATGCAGCTCTGCCTCTTCTAAACAAACCAGCTCAGGGTTTGCTGGAGCATGTTGCACCATACAGTTACTCCAGCCATGCAGCTGTTGCTGCAGAGTCCCCAGGGAAGGTGTTGGCCGTGAGGAGCCTCCTGAGCACCAGCAATCCCAAACCAGCAAACAGGACCATGCAGCTGGTAGCTTTTCTGAAATGCAGCGTGTAGATGAGGATGTGTGTGGTAGCTCCCTCTGACAAAACTACTGCATGATTGCAGCAGATAAGAAAAGATTACCTGACAGTTTCCCAGTGTGAAAACCGAGGAAAGTACAGCCATCACTTTTCTGGCTTATTTCAGGGATCGTTTTGTAGCTGACCATGGGCAACAGCATGATCTGGTAATGCAGTGTGGTGTAAGGTGGGATCTTGATGATAAGCATAGACTATATGGTATCAAGCTACGGGTAGCTGTAGTCTGTAGCTGTAAATGCATCTTCTCCCTCCACTTTGGTGTGCTCTGAAGGTTGTATTTACCAAGCTGATACCAGACAGCCCTGCTTATACCCCAGGCTGTGATCCAAGCTGGATGGTAGTGTTGCTTCTTGTTTTACGGTTGATTGTGAAGCAGTGCGTTAGGTGCTTCAGCCCCTTGTACTTCTCAGGGTCTTCTCTTCGTGGCTCTGCAGCCTGCCTGCCACAGGCAGCTCTGTGCCCTAGCACTCAGGCTGCTGTGGCTGCCTTTGCCACAGCCGCTGGGGCAGTTATTTTCTTTCTGCTTGTTATTGGTGTTATTCTTGCGGCCTTGCACTTGCACACCCTGAGGTGATATTCACCGCTGTGAGCATCACCCACTGGGCTGTAGCTCTTGCTTTACATTAGGGGACCCAATAATATACATGTACAGAATTGGTGTGCAGCACGTGCTCTGATCAGTGCTCTGATCAGTGTCATATGCAAGGACAAACAGCGTGGGATTTGAGTCAATCTTGATGGTAATTATACAGTTGCTATGGGAAAAGGATGGGAGGAATGACCTGCTGCACTGGAGGGATGCCTGGCAAAGATCCTCTTTGGGGACCCCTATCACTTGCTTCTTCTCCTGGATAGCCCCTGGAGAGAGTTTTCCCTTCCTCTTCTAGTTCTGTCTATCTCCTCTTTTGGTTTTTTTTCCCTCCTCAAAGCAGTTTTCCCCATTACAGTTGATGTATGGTATCAGCTATGGATGCTGCTAATAAATCTTTGTGCATGTGCACATGTCGCACTGCTCTTTGTGAGGATGTTCTAGTCCCAGGTCAGTTCTTTAATATGCCAGCAAAATAAATACATCTAGTATTCATGATGGAGGACATTAAAAGTTACCTTTCTGTTTTCCAAACACAATTGTATAATAATTCAATAAAATCGCTTCTGCTTTGAGTTGTGCTTGAGGCTGATTGTGTCCAGACCCAAGGAAGTACTGCAGCCTGCCATATGCTGAGAAGGACTTGGGCTCTGTATTAGATTAGTATTATATGGTAACTTGTTCAGATGGAGGCTTTGGCGAGGGTCAAGGTGGTCTGGACCCTGCTTCCACGCTGTGTACTTGAGAGCAGGGACAGAAAACAGAACCGTCATTTTGGTGCTGCAGTTCCACCCCGACACAAACTGAAGTTGTAGCAACGTCAAAAGAGTTTGTCTGTGTTGGGCAGAGCAGGCTGTCAGTCTGTGTCTGTATTACTAACCTGAAGAAATGATTTGGATTGTTGGTGCTGGGAGTGAGGGTGCTTACCAGTTCCTAACTGGCTGGGGACAATTGCTCAACGAGGCTTTGCACCTCGCTTGCAAATCCTTGGTTCCTTTCCTTTTAATTAAGCTGCAGCTCTTCCACTTGCGAGGTAAAGAAGAGCTAGTGGCACATGCAGAGAGCCCGCACGTTGAAGGCGCAGCTGCAGGTGGGGTTTATTCTTCAGGCTCCTGCTGCCTTCTTGCAGCCTCTGCGAGCCCCGGGGAAGGGCCACGCACGCTGTGCCATGGCAAAACGCCAGCTGCCTGCGCCTCTGCTTGCAGCGCGGGCACGTGACCTGTGGTGCAGTGTAATGTGCCGCCGTGAAAGCGGAGCTCTGTCTTACCTCAGCCTTCCTTTCTCTCTGCTTTGGTTTCCTCCGATTTCACAGTGGGAAACGCCTTCTGACTTGCACCTGATCTTACGGGGGAAGGCTGTATGAATGTGTTTGAAGTGCTTCATGATCTATGGTTATACAAGTAAAGGCTTTTTAAATTTCCTTTTTATCTTAACGTAGACCTTCAGAGTCCCTAGGGAAAGGATTAGTTGGCAAATTTGATATGCTATATCCAGCATACATTTGTAGCAGGAGGTCTCCTTGTAAATGGGGCTGGGGGACGAAGAGGGCTTTAGGGAGGAAACTTTGCAAATAGGATTACTGATGGAAAAGTAGACAAGTATTACAAGCTCTAACGTGCATCCCCTGTAGGTGGAGCGAAGTTTGCACTGCCATTGTGAACATGCTCTGGCTGGAGTTTGCTTTCAGAGTTATGGAATCAAAACTGCAAAGAGGGATGCTTAGCAGGTCTTGCTGAAGCAGCACCTGGAGGGATTTTCACACACTTTTGTTATTCAGTGCTTCTTTAGCTTACAGCATACTAATTGCATAAGAAAACTTGCAATTTGGGAATTGTCCATACTGCACAAGATCCACTGGTCCATCTAATTGGATACCTTGACTTCCAGAACAAAGCAGTGGTTCTCCTTGTCTTGTACCATACTTCCTAAAATCATGATAGGAAAGAGAGATTCGGGCTGCTATCATGCCAGTTGTAACATCTAAGTGGATCAGAGGAAGGTGGCTGCTCATCTTCCCCATGTTTCTGTTGTAGCACCTGGACAGCTGAATTATATCATGTTATGGGAAAGAGAGAGGAATCACTTCTTACCTGGAAAGTGCCCAGAACAACAATTGTGCAGCTAACGTCTTTCTGGTCATTTTCCTATCCATACCATAGTTTTATGTTTTGTTTTTTTCCTTTTAGAATGTGGCCTGTTTGGCTCTGTAACTTTGGAAACCAAGTGTAAAACCACGGTTTTTCCAGATGAGCTTTTTTCCTGTTTGGTTTGGCTTTGTTGTGTATGTTATATGCAGTAAAACATACTGTTCAGACAGCAGAACCACAGGCCTTGGAAGCAAAGAGGGAAGGGACAAAGTGCCATCAGCACAAAGATGAGATGGGTGCCATCCAGAATGGCACGGAGTGATACGGCACAGCTCATGGACAACGTACAACCTCACTGACAGAGCTTGCTTTGGGAACTGGGAACACTTGTGTGCTGTGGGGTGGAATATATAGTGTTAGTTTAGTCTCTTTCAATTTCTATCACTTGGCAATGCTGTTTGAAAAAAAAACAGGTTTATATGCTTTTACAAAAATGTTCCTTATATAAAAACATTGCAAGTAGAAAACAAACCATTTCATATACACAGAGATCATGATTAGAGGAAAACTGTTTTTTTCACCTAGGATCTGGCATTGAGGAATTTTGCTAGTCCCAGATTTTCAGTCTCTAGCTCTTCTTAAACAGATGTAGGATCAATTTAGGAAGAAGTTTCAGCTCTTATTCACAAGGCAATGAAATAACAGTGTATGTTTATTTTAATGCGTCTCAGTGCCTTGAGGCAATCAATGTTCTTGGTGGAAATTACTGAATGCAGAGGTCATTTTGGAAAAATTCTCATGTAATAAACTGTGGAATGGTGCAGAATTTTGCTAATAGAATGAGTCTGAAATATGAATGATTGCTCAGACATACTGAACACGTGAACCAGCCGAGTCCAGAATTGACATCAGATACTGGCGATTATATTAGGGATGTGGAAGTCTCTTTTGGATGCCAGAAAAATCTATAAAACTAATTTAATATAAAGTTACAAAACAAACACTTGCTTTTTTAAGTCTGTTCTTTTTTAAAGACCTGACCTTTTTACATGTCAGTCAAGAGAGCTATTCTGAAAGGCTATGTAGAGCAACTGAAGGCAGTGCCAGATTCGCAGGGGGTGAATTGTACAATGTTGTTGTTGTTGGGGGAAACAGGTAGTTAAAAAAATCCTAATGTCCTTGTGTACTGAGGGGTCTGATTCTTCTCTTTTGTGTGGTACTGTTAATGCAGAATGGCCAATACTATAAATTCACACTACTAAGTGTGGCATGGAGCTTCACAGCTTTTCTGTCTCTTTCTCTTTCCTCTACAGGGTACTTTTCTAAATGTCATCTGAGTGCATACAAAATATCTGAAGACCAAATCTGACAGAACATAAGAATAGTTTACAGGGTCAAATGCCCATCTAACCTAGTACCTGTTTCTGACAATGACCAAAAGTGAATGCCAGGTCAGGGGAAATACAGGAGAACAACTCTAGCATGGGTGGCACTTTCCCCAGGGAAAGACCCCAGACCTGGCAATAGATTATATGTTTTCCAGTAAGCCTCGTTTCTCTTTTTTGAATTTGTCTAATCTTATCTTGAACCCTCATGAACCTGTACTATCTAGAGCACCTTGTGCAGTGGGGTTTACGAGTTACATGCAGAGCAATGAGCCATCTCCTCTGGTTTGTTTCCAGCCTGTCTCCTACCAGTTTCATCCAATGTCTGCAAACCCTTGTACTGGAAAACACAGTGCAAAGCTGAATCTCCGCCACACACGCTCTCCACGCAGTTTGGGATTTTATAGACTTCTGTCACATTCATTCCTCAGACAATTATTTCTCAGACCTAATTCCTGTCAGAAATCTCTCCTCTGTCTTGCAATGTGACATATTCCTGTTACTGTACTGTAAAAACAGAAGTGGAACAGGTTGCTAGGGCTGAATCTGTCTCCACATTACTGTGGCAGTAGGAGCCATAAAAGCACTGATGAGACGGGAAGTATTTTTCCCATTCTCCGGGAGGGCAGAAAGCCAGTGCCTGCTGTACCATACAGGCAGCCCCGTTCGTTCCACTCTTGCTCTGAGCTGCCCGGGCAGAAGCCAGCTCGCATCCAAACGCTGGGTAGTGCTCAGCCCAAGCTAACGTACCCTGTCTTTGCAGGACTTCTAAGCTGAGACTCTGTACTCTGCAAACATGACTACGCAGCTTCTGGACATAAGCTGGCTTGTAGCTTGCGAGGTCAGAACACGTGGATTGGATGTAGGACTGCCTGTCCTACACCAAACTGTGCCTGCATGGCCAAAGCGATCTGCTTATCGCCATAGCCTGCTAGGGGAGTGAACTGTCTCCAGAGTAGTACTCTACCATTAGCCCCACTATTTCACGCAGAGGTGGCCTGTCCAGCACACTGCTGGAACACGGCTACTACACTGCCATCTCCTTTATTGCAATGTAGACACATGCTGCTGCTCCTATCTTTGCAAGCGAAGGCAAGAAGGCTGTCAAACTGACTCTTGATTTTCAGCGAATGAATACCAGTGGAGTCAAGGTTGGTTTTCATGACAGGCACAGCTCCTTGGGCAGTAGATTGCCACGGACAGCAAAATGGTCGCAGCACTTAAAAGCTGAAAGCTTTTCACAAAAGCCCTGAAAACCAATATTCATGGTGGCTGCTGCCACTGCTGAGCGGGCAGGAGGAAGTGGGCAGAGCCGGCTTGTTCTGGACGCTGTGTAAACTCCCAGTGAGAATGTCCCTAGGTGAGGTAAAATGGAAGGAAAGACAGGCACCAAGAGGGGTAGTGATGTGCCCAGCCTAATGTCACGAGCGACTGATGCTTTATGTAACAACTTAGCCCCCTGCTACCAGATCTGGCACTTTGCCCTTTGGGCCACTTCCTTTTTTCAGCCTGGGATGACCTGTCTCTGAATCAGTGAAATTACTACAGGAAGGTGTGCTACTGGTTTAGTGGGCATCTTCTTCCTGGGCATTCCTTCTCTGGGCATCTTTGAGACTACTATCCTTGTCTTCAGGTATTAAAAATAATTTTACCAGTTTCACTTCCTCACCAGGTCTTTGATTTGTTCCAGTCCCTTTGCTTCTTTTTTCAATGTTGTCTCTTGGTCATGAATTTACACTTGGGGAAGAAGAATTTACTGTTATCTTTGTGTTAGTTTCTTTTTTCCTTTCGTTTTCATGTAACCTCTTTCACTCTTTCAAGGTGAAAGTTGTCAGGATGTCAGTGCATTGTAAGTATTGAGGTGAGATGTCTGACCAAATCATCTAATCCACTTTTCTGGTATTGACAAATTGTTTCTTAGTGAGATCTGTGATTTATTTTTGACATTCTCAAGGCAATGGACTTCTTGCTATTTCAGTGCTCAGCAAGGATATTTTTCCTCAGTCTTTTTTTTTTTTCTTCCTTCCTGCTATCACCTTGTTTTTCTTAATAGCGGTCCCTTGCACGACACTTACCCATTTGCTTTCTTTCTTGGCTTTATACTTTCCAAAAACATGTTTGGCAGATTTCAATGCTTTACTGGTGAGGTCAATATTAGTATTCTCAGTTTAGAGGTTAGGAAACTGAACCACAGAAAGGAAACAGATCACCCCAAAAAGTGAGGGACTGAACCACCAAAACCTGGCTGCCGCTCTGATACTGCCAATCTGACCCTGCTTTACAGCTTGCTCATCTCTGCTAAATATATCCATTGAGTGAGCCCCTTTGGCTTCACTGCCACTACTACTGGATCCACTTTATGAGTTGATGTGAAGATTGGGTGTGTTAAAGCCTCAGCTTTCTCAGGAGGCTAGTCCATATCATCCTGAGAGTGGAGACACGGCATCCTGATGGATTGTGTAACCATGCCGCAACAACCCAAACTGAGTCCTGATCAGGCCTGTGCCTCATGTTGTCATCTTCTATTTCCAAATTCTGCTTCTCTATAATATTGTCAACTGACATTAGGCGATTTCATTGGCGGTTGTTCTACAGTAATACTTGGAAATCCATCTGAGCTGCCTCTTGCACCTGGCAGGTCATCAGTTCCAGCCAACGTGTCCTCCTCTGTGCATAAGAAAGGCACACGCAGTCATGGAGAACTTAGTCTCTTGCTGCAGACCCAGAGCATGAGTTGCTGTATCAGGCTGGGCTTGTATCACAGCCACTTGTCCCCTTTTCTGAATAGGAAAGTCAAAGCTGACCAGATATTGGGACAGCTACAGTGCTCTGTTGTGTGCCATCACTTCTAGAGGCAGGTATGACTCGTCTGTTTTAACCTGAAGGAGGGATGTTTACACTCTAGTTAATGGTCTGAGTTCCAGTAGTATCTAGAAACTGCAGTCAAGGACTAACGTGCTGTTGTGTTGGTTGTTGTATAGGAGTGAACACAGCGAACTTTTCTCTGTTAAGTGACAATCAAGTTTGTCTTTGGCACCAGTTCAAAGCTTTGCTGGTGCTGAGCTTGTCACTAGTACTAATGATTCATTACTGCTGTCCTATTAGTGTGGAGTTTTCTTTTTGATTTGGGTTTTTCAAGTTACTTACCTAAGGTTGTCCAGCAGGCAGTGAAAGAGTTAGAACTAGAATTCACACACAGCTGGTCTTTTCCTTCAGTGCAGTGTGTGCCTAGGTCATTAGCTAAATTAAACTTCAGGCTGACTTTATGCTGGCAGAACATTATTATCCAACTTGGTCTCTGTCCAGAGTGGCAGAGGTAATGCTCTTTTCCAATGAATGGCTTAAGGTGTCTTACCCTACTATGCCTGCCTGTTATTTTCTTCCTTCCCAGGTGGGAATAACCTTGTAAGTGACTCTGATTAGCACAGATGGCTGTGTCTCTGTTGTTCCAGCCCTCCCAGCAGCCTGCTCTGATCTCAACAGATGGAGTGGGCTTGGTGCTCCAGTGTCAGGAGCTGCAGAGGACATGTGTATGCTTGGTGGAAGCAGCAGACCGAGTCACTCAAATATTTATAGTGTTCTTCCTGTGGAAGACATTAATGTGGAGATGAAAAGTGCAGAAAAAATTGTCTACGCTGCAGAAGTAACCATGGTTCCCAGTGTAGAACTATAAGCAACAAAACTGTGGAGACTGATTTATGAAGAACAAAAAAAGGAGGAATTCTGCAGAACTCAGTTAAATGATGCCAACGGCTAGGCCATGAGGAAGCCGCTATTTAAAGTGGGGCACATGGGCACAGCCAAATTTAAGGGAATGAAAATGAGTGTACAGAATGCTGGCTGAACATTGCAGAAATGTTCTGGGCAGTGAGACCTTTCTTCTGCTTCCTAAGGGGAAGTGGGAGAGAGCTCCAGCACTCCAGGTAAATTGGTTTTGTAGTGAAAAAAACAAGGCTACACTCTGTCTTAGAACCTGATGGCTGTACAGGGGTGTAGCAAGGGAGGAAATATGGATTGTTCACACCTCAGCTCTGCCTGTGCAAAGACAAGTTCTTGCTTCTTTGCCTTGAAGAAGCAGGTAGACACTGCAATTCTTTGTTCTAAAGCATATCTCTCTCTTCGTGCTTCTTTTGATGAAATTGGGGAATTACAGTAATTCCTCTGGCTCTTTTGTGAATCTTCTTTTTCTTTCCTTATAGTCTGAGCCAGTTCTGGCTTTTATAAACTGCAGATTCTTCCTTGTTCCTGGAAGCTTCTCAGGAGATTAATGTTAAACTGGAGCCAGGTGCTCAGGCTTTCTTTATGTGACAGATTAGCTTGGAGATTTGGGAGGGAAGGTATAGGACACACACTTCGGGAACAAATTCTAGGGATCTAGAGTCAGGTTACCCCATGCGCATATGCCTGTGTCTGTGAGACGGCAAAGATCATACTCCTTTAGCTCACCCACTGCTAGAAAATCTCTTAGTCCCCAGTGTCCTTGGAAGAGCTTCAGCTCTCTTCCTTCCCACAAGGTAATCAGCACAGTCATATCGATTCACTGAGTGAAACAGGCTTTGAATGTTGGATAATTTACCATCCAGGTGGAAATCAGGAGCAATACCAATTCAGTCAAAAGGTTATCGAGTTTTAAAGTGGTAGGAAAGTGGAATGAGACACCACCATTTAACAATGAAGCATTTATGGTCTTTGAAGGTTTTTTTTCCTTCCTGGGAAGCATCCTAGAGCAATACACAATAGATCAAAAAAATGACAAAATACCAGAAAATAAAAATAAAATAAAATTTTGTACAGTGATGTGTGGTTCCCCTTGACACAGGGCAATCTTAGTCTCATTCAAACACTTCTTTAAAGTGTGTTTTTTTCCCCCTTCCCCTACTGTAGCCCATGTCCTAGTTCACATAATGTTGCCTTCTTGATAGTTTGGCTTCTTCCTTTTCATTAAACAAATTAGCATACTAGATGAGCAACCCAGACACATTTCCAGATATCCTTTTTATTCCTTATTGGTTCCTGCATAAAAAGTACACCATTTGCATTCAGCATCCGTGCAGAGATCTGCAGTTAGGTACTACAGTGCTCTGTTACCATTTTAGAATATGTTTTCTTGGGGAACAGCGAAGCCAATGAGTATTACTGAAGCTGATTATGCAGGTACAGAAGCAGACCATATGTTCTGCCTGTGTCCCATGTGCAAACACAGGAGCTGCTGCACTGTTCTGTTGCAAAGAGCAGAATAGCTGTCTCCTACAGGGGCTAATGCATGTTCTTTATAAGAAGGTATAAAAATCGCTTCTCTATTTAATGACTCAGGTTGGATCAGTGAATAATGTTTCTTTCATACCCTGTGTGGCGAGCAGCTTCGTTGTCTGAAGTAAGAGAACTGAGAACAAACTAGGATTTTATCCCAGAAACACACATACTGTACTTCATCACTTGGTGATCTCTAACCTTTTGTTGGCGTCTACAAAGTTACTGTACTGTACCGCAGTCACATCCCATACCGATCGGTTTTCTGTTTTCCTCTTTTCATCTTCCCAGTCTGTAATGCATAAGATTTCCTCCAGTTTCTGCCATTTAATCTGGACTTGGAGCCAGACAAAATGCCACAATTTTAGCCTGTGGAGGACTTTGAATGTCATATTGGTGAATTGGGCTTTTTCTTCCATTGTTCTGTGAAATGTTTCTCTAGGTCACTTACTCTGTTTTCCAGAAGGTGCTGGCACTTGAAGGGTATCATACAGGTAACAAGTCCTGGGACTGTCTGCCCTCTTACGCTTGATAATGTTATAAAAATTTGCAACTGGCCTTTGCCAACCAAGGAGAGAGGCTAGGATGCAAAGTATAAAATTACAAGGGTAAATATTTATTCATATGCATGAGGCTTCCAAGCCAAACTGGGGCACCTCAAATGTGGTTTTACACAGGGTTCTTATACCTTTCAAGCATTCAGGTACAACCCGATTTAACTAATCACTAATACTTACACTGCTGATTACTAATCATTGTAAAATTTTGCAAAGCAACTGTATTTCTGCAGGATTCTTGCTGCTTGTCTATTGATCCAGATGTCCCTGGAGTCAGTTTTGCTGTAGTTATTATCTGTGATGCCAGATGACACTGGGAGGGTTTCAAAGATGTGTTAGAGGGGCTGGGATGGTGGCATTATCTTCATTGTCCAGGGGTATCTTTTATCCTTCATGAGCAGCTCAAAGCTTCCAAGAAGCAAAGCCCTTATTTCCAGGCCCAGGCTGTACTTTAGTTTGTTTTACATAAGCATGAACAATACCAAAGCCTCCAGTAACATTCCACTACCTCATTACATTGCAGTGTATAATTTGAACTAATACATATTAACAAAGTTAGTACACTTTCACACTATAAAGGCTGATTGATATTATAGTTAGGGAAGGGAATTCACAGAACAGTAAATCAGTTTTAGAACTTTTTGAAAAAACTTCTCCAATGGAGGCTGAGGATGTAATTTTCCTATGAATCAATGTGGCAGATTTTTGTGACTTTAATTCATGAAGCCAGTGTTGAAAGTTTATATTTTTGTACCAGCACTGACCATGCTGCTTGTTTGTTGTGCTTTTTATAACTGTCTTGCTACCTAACACCTAATATGGTCTTCCCTCTTATTACACAGCAGGTAAAATTATTTACATATTCTAAAATTATTTACATCTTTATCTATTTGATGGGTGTCTTTGGGACAATGCTAGCCATGTATTTTGTCTTTCTGTTATTGATAAATGAGCTCATTTATTTGGTTTCATGTGCTAGCAGAGGTCACTCCTTCAATTCAACAATATATTGAGCAGATCTTGGCAATATCATTGAGAAAACCCAATAAAATCTTAATAGGTTTTATAATACTCCATTATATTTCTTGCTTGCCTGTGATGATCTCATCCTCTGTGGACTGTGACCCAGTTCGTGCAGAGAACAGTGGAGTTGTTATGTGCCCTTGCTAAACTCCAGCTGTCTTTAAAGATCACTGGCTGATGTTGTCCCCATCTCCTGCCACATGTTCTGTGGCACACAGTCCTTTGGGTTTTGATTATTTTTGCTGCTAACCCAATATACTGTAATCTCCCAGAGACTTGTCTCTCATTACATGCTTTAAAGATCTTGCAGGAACATAGCATTTCTTGCAGGTGGTGCCTGGTGCTTTACAATTTGTTAGTATGGCAGAAGGCAATGGTGTAGTTGGCGTGTGAACTGCCTGTTCTGAAATTTGCCTCTTTCTTTCAGACCTGGTGATCCCTTTTTTTGTTGTAGAGTAGTGTGTGCCTTCCCTAGATATTACATATGGGTAGGTCATCTATTTTCAGCAGCTTTACTATGAGGCTTCTTCCACAGTGGCTTCTCTTTCTTGTTCTATATCTTGTTTCAAAGTGCAAGGAAACTCTGGAGGATTTTTCTGTCGCTTGCCTGAAGCATCTCTCCAGTAACAGTTTCCTCTCCAGCTGCTTTCACATTTTCGTGTTTAATAATGGAATTTCCTCTCAGCATTACAAGGTAATTACACAGAAGCTCTAAATATTTCAGTCTGTGTTACTGCTTTGCTGTCTTCTCTTCTGAGAGCTCTTTTGAGCTTGCATCAGGGGAGAGAAGGGATGGTTTCTGTATCCTCCCATTTCAGATATTTGTTTCAGGTGTTGCTCATTTGGAAGGTTGTCACTCATTTGGAGAGTAATCACTCATTTTAACCCCAAAGCTACATGATATAGCCTTTGATACTAGTTATAGCAGGAGTTAAAAAGTAATGAAGACAGAACAAGTCTTCCATGCTGAAAGTATGAAACTTGAGACATATGAATTTCCTGAAAGAATAACTTTTAGGGATCTTATTTCAGATGTAAATCACATCTTGCTTCCTACTTTTGCATATATATTTGCTTGAAAATTTGCCCCTGGTTGAGTCTTTATGAACTTGAAGATAGGTTTGTACCAAATCATAAAGTAGGAGTGTTAAAACATTATTCTCCAGCTGAGATACAGGACTGTACTCTGTGCATGCTGCATGCCTTTGAACATGGGTTATGAGGTGATCACGCTTGTTTGGAGTATGATTGCTGTTTGTTACCAGCTCACTACAGTCAATTCTTGTAGTAAGACCTGTGTGTTGTCCAGAAATTAAGTTGTGAATAATCTTTTTCTTGTGCTGTTCCTAGAGTACATGCCTGATGCCTGGAGTCCCGTATATAGTTCTGGGGAAACAGAAGATTTTTAAGAAGCTCTGTTCCCTCTCACTCCCAAGCCAAAGCAAAATACCAGATAAAAATCTACCAGAGTATTTTGAGCACTGCTGATAGAAGAAATGTCTGGCAGTCCAGGGAGTCAGCTATTTTTCATGAGATGTCAAAATCAAGGAAGTTTATTTAAGTGGTCAAGTTTGGCTGCTTTTCAAGACCCTTAAAGCTGACCTTGTAGCTTCTAGCTTTAAGTGTCTTAGCACTCATTTATAGCATCCTTAGCACCTAGGAAGAATTGAAAGTTGGACCAAATGTGAAGTCAGATCAAAGGCTCATGAGTCAAGAATAGCTGACGCTTTTTCTGAATTGTTGCACTACAAGTTTAATTTGTTCTGGGTTTTTTTTGTCTCATATCACAGCCTATAATAAAGATTTGGTTGCCTGAACTTGGTTGATTTCTGGGTCAACTAATGACGAACAAACTGGAACAGAAGTGGCTTCTTTCTGTTTGCTGTTCTGTGTCTCCTTTGGATTAATGAGAGGATATCACATCAGAGCTTTGGTCCCATAATTGACTTCCGTGTGATTGCAGAGTGTGGGGTTTGTTTTTTTTTTTCCCCAGGTAGTTTTTCCCCTGTGCTGACTTCTCCAGCTTTTGCCTTATTAAAAACATGGACCTTAAATAGCCACATTTGTTAGCTACGCGCTGGTATTGCTACTCATCCCCTGTATCAAAGCTGCTGCTGTTGTGAGGCTGTGGGACCCCACAGAGTCATGAAGGACTTTGCCCTCCGTTCCCATCAAGATAGCACCCACCTGTGTTCACACCCTCCCCTCACAGCTCCCTTCCATGACAGCAGCGACGGCCAAGGGTCATGGTAGGATAGGAGGTCAGCAGACAGGTTGTTCACCTTCCTCTCTGACCACAGGACTGTTTTCAGGCATCTGTGCAAAGTCACTTCTTCCGCTACGATTTCCCTATATCCATCTCTTTTTCCACAGGCAAATAAATACCAAGACAATCCTCAGATGTGCAGCCAGCAGTTTGTCCCAGCAGGCGAACAAGGGAGGAGTGAGAGAGAAGAGCGTGAAAGCTCAGGAGACCACCTTGCCTAACAAAAGTGAGGATGGTGCATAGCACGGCACAAGTACCTTCTTGTGGTGGCTTTTTCTTGAGCAACTTGAGGAGACCTGGGGAATCAGTGAGCCGGTAAGGAGCATGGTGCAGGACAGCCAAAGCATGTTAGTGGCTGGTGGGGCCCCACCACCCGGTGCAGACCTGGTCAGCGAAGAGCTGCTGCTTCGCCTGCCCTTGGACGCGCTAGGAGCTTTGGTCCTTGAACCCCGTCTCGTTTCAGAGGGCAGCGAGCACCCGGCGTTCAGGCGCCTTCCCACCCACGGCGGGTACCCTGGGCAGGACCGAGCATCTTTCCTCGTCGAGCAACTCCCCCTTGGAAACCCGGCAAAAGGAGAGTTTTCGGGCGGGGGGTGGTGTCTGAGCGCGGCAGAGAAGTTAAGTGGGAGCTCCCTCTCCTGGCCGCGGGCCGCGCCGGGCTGTCCCTGCCGGCTTCGCCTGGCGGGTGGCTCGACGGAGCGCGGCTGGCTTTGGGAAGGGTCGGTGCGAGCGGTCTTGGAAAAGGGCGGGTAGAAAACCCCCAGGCGTCGGGTTCTGCCTTTGCCTCGTGACGATGAGACGCAAACAGGGTCGGCAGCGCTGGATTTTCTCTGCCTCAGTGATGCCTGTGGTGGCTCCTGTGGTTGCCACCCAACTGGGCCTTCTCTGTCTTCCTTCCGTTGGCCCCGGGGCCAGGCAGTGTCTTGCCTTGTTGTTTTGTGATGGGATTCATCACAATTTCTGTCTCGCACCCCTTCAAACTTAAGATAGGCCGGAAGACCACATCTCCGCCATCTTCCCTCTCCCACACCAGCTCTTCAGTCTGGCCTTTCTGGGTTCATTCTGGGCTTTGAAACCCGTCATTCTCACAGAGATTCAGTGCCTGTAGGATCTTTGGTGAAACAAAATGGCCTGGGAGCAGACTGGGCTACTGCAATCCATGCTGTTTAACAGGTACCTTCAAACAATTTTTTTTGTGCTTTTGATTCTTGCTGTGTATGACTGCAATCTCCTCATTATTTGCAATGAGAGCAAACAGAGCTAGCAATGCACTAATTTGGTATACCACCAAAGCAAATCACTTCCCTACTCACTGTCCCTATTTTAAAATGAGGTGGCGAAAAAGTCGATGACATGAGGGTAGGGATGATAATTTCTGGCAGAATAACAAGAGTGGATCTGTACCTTGGGTGTGGGAAAAAAGGGGCATGCTGAGGGAAAAGAAGGATAATTTGGAGGAGGTTTGTTGTTGAAGGGTGGAAAGGAATAGTGAACAGGGTGGCCCTGTGTGTGCGGGAGTTGGTTGGTTTTAGGAAGACAAAATGTGTCTGTGGTCAGGACAGAAAGAACAACAAGAGGGTGATGATTTTGGAGGAATGTTGTGGTAATGGTAATCTTGTATGACTAAGGACAGGAGATGACTGTTTTGAAGGGAAGTCATTGTCCAAAGACTGAAAACAGTTTGAAAAACAGCAAAGTAGGGAAAGCCTAGGGCAATCTCAGCACATCAGGTTGTTGAGGTTTGTTAATCTCATTTAACTGGCCTTCACTGCTAGGAAATATCCTGCTTCTCATTCTTGTTTAACTGCCCTCTAGCCCTGAGCATGTGGCGTGTTGTTGCAGAGCGTGAAGGAGTGTGTCTGTCACAAGGTCAGCATGCCTGAGCATGACCTGCAGCTTCCCACTTGCTCTGCAGACCTGTCATGTATTTTGTGGCCCACAGCGACAGGGAATGATCATGTTGTTGCCCAGTTAGGGTGGTCGAGGTAAGTCTGGCCTCAGCTGTTTGTGCTGGGCCTTATCCTGTCTGACAGGATAATGGAAGGGTCTGCACAGATTTTGAAGGGTTTCTCCTATGGATTTGGGCATGGAGTGAGATGAGGATGCTTACTGAAAAGATGGCTACCAGCTGACATCCTGATGCTGAGACCAATGACATCTCTGGGAAGCATGATGTGATAGGACCGCAGTGTTAGACAGTTTTTTCGATGTGGATAGGCTTCTGAAATACTTGTAAAGTGTCATGGGGTAATGCAGGGTGGGGTAGCCACAAAAGCAATAGGAACAAGCCACTCTATGGCTTGACTCTTTTTGTTCAGGAAAAGCATTGTATGGAACTCTGGAGCTTCTTCTTGCTTAAGTTGTTCATGATATATAGATGACCTGAAGAAACAACAAGGCATCCTTCAACGTAATAAAACAATAGAGATCTTGGATCAGATAAGGGACAGTGCTAAAATAACACTAGCCGCTGCATCCTATGTGATGATGGGGCTGTGACAAATGTAACTTGCTAATCAGATCTAGCAAAGGGCTGATTTGAAGGCTTTGCTTCCTGGTGGCAAAGTGGCACCTGGACTGGTGAGGGCTTCCTGAGCTTGGTGACTTGATAAGAGATAAGTTTCACATGAGAAGAGTGGCTATATACTTGTTTTCACAGCGTCTCTGAGGAAGTCCTGTTTCAGACGTGACCCGCAGCCCAGGCTCTGCACCCAGGCACCATTCACCTGGGAAAGACAAACTAGAAAGTTGAGGCACACTGAGCACCAGAAAGTTGACTCCCCTTCCTGGGTGTGTATATGGGGTTCATATAGAGTGGATCATCTTTATGCAAGGATATGGGATCACCCAGGTGAGATGAAAGTAATCATTAACAGAAACGGCTTGTGGAAACTGAGAAAGTGTGTGGTGATCACTTTCTCTCCTCTGTCAAGAGCGAGGCTTTCACTGTTTCAGGGAAGTGGCTGTTTTCTTTCTTTCACTGCAGTGCCTTTTGCCTCAGTAGTGAGGTCTCAGCCCTAAATTTGCAAGGCACTGTGAGTAGCAGGGTCTGCTATGGATTATAAAATCACAGCTGTGCCAAAGACACAGAAGAGTACTTGTTGGACCCCTGCTCTGAGATGCTAAATTGAGTGAATTGCAAACCAGAAGAGGAGAATTAAGGGCTTGGAAGAAGAGGGGAAGAAAAGTGACTCCAAGCCACTTTGGTTGCTTCTGCTGCGTGGCTCGATTTAATCCAGCAAGTCTCCCACAGATTGTCTTTCTTTTCTGCATCTAAATATGAGCATTGCTAGCTAAAGACCACTGTGATGTTGAGCCTGCTCCCATCATGGCAAAAAAGTAGAATGATGCACAAAAAATAACTGAGGTTCCTCACTTCAGTTGTATGTCTGGTAAAATCATGGCTTCCTGTGGCACTTTCCATGTATGTGTGTCTACTGAGATGCCTCTGTTCAGACACGTGATAGCTGGCAAGAAAAGCCTCATCCAGAATCACATTATGACAGCTTTTCAGTAACATAGTGTCTGTATCTCTTTGAAAATTGATGAGGGAAGTGATCCTAGGAATTGCAGAGAAATGACCACCTGATACAGGGCCAGATCATTTAGATACCCGCAACGCCAAATGCATTAATGTCTCCATGGGTATCAATTCTTCACTACTTTCCATTCAGTTAATCTAATTAGTCATCCATTGGTCCACCAACTCTCCGCAGCAAAGCCAGCAGGATACAAACCAGGGCGAGATGCTTTTAATCTATCCTTTTTTAAGTTTTGCATCCTTCTGCCTCATACTACATGCTTGCAGCTAGCTGCTTGAGTAGTCTTCAACATGAAGCCAAGCTCATTGTGCGCTGACTCTGGAGGCTCTGGCTGGTTAATTGTCTGCAGACTGATGTGGGTCTGGTCAGTGGTACTCTGTATCCTCATTAACAGTGTGAAGAAGGAAAGACAGAGTCAGCTAGGGAATCTTGGTGATCATGGTAATTTGTTTCAGTTGGGGAAAGCTGTTGAGGTTTGTTAGACACTCCAGGAGGAGTTAAACATCGTGGCAGTGCAGCGAGAGATGAAATTTGACATGGATGAAGCTACAATAATGCCCATTGCCAAAAGTAATCCAACTTTCTCTTCACCTGCCTGGGCTCTGAATTTGCAAACTGCTCTGAAGGCAGGACATTAGGATAGATGTTTCCACAGACAGCTTAATGAAGTGCATAGCTGCAGTTTTAAAAAGGGAACTGAGCTGCTGTATGTTTGAAAAAAATAATAGAGTAAAACAGGTGAACTCTGATACACGGATATTCTGGTAGAGAGCTAATGAAGAACACACACCACAAAATTAACATGCAGTTGCCTCCTGCAGAGAACAAGAGCTTAGCAGGTCAAAAAGAATTATCTGCTTGTATGGATATTAAAAGCGCCTCAGATTAAATGATATGAGAGAAATACTTAGAAGGCTGTTCCATCAGTATTCTTCAGAGGCACAAGCTAGCTCCTCTTTGAGGAATGGAAGAAAGTGTTATTGATGTGGTTATTGTTTCTCAGAGGTGTTTTTTTTACATCTTGCCTTGGAAGCATTAGTACTGGCTGCTGCCAGTGGGACAGAAAATCAGAATGGACTTCAGGTCTGATCCACCCAGGAAATAAATTATATTTCCATAGCAAAATTACAATGACACATAGTACAGTGCTCTGTACTGTAGTAATCTCTCAGATAGTACTTAGTTTTGGTCATCCCTCCTTTAAAGTACTGCACCGACATCTTGTTAAATGCTAGATATGTGAAATTTTGTGCTTAATTGGACAGTATTTCATTCAACAGGACATAGCTTAATTTGAGTCTAAAAATCAAATGCAAGAGGTGAGGTTTTAAAAGAGTCTGGAGAACTCTGCATTCTTGACAGGAGCAAGTTCTGGCTACCAGATTAGCCTCCCCAGGAGTGAGGCACAGCAGAGTATGTGAAAAGCATTTTGACCTCTTAAGGTGAGGACCATAAGGATGTACCAGAAAAGACAAGGAGAACCAAGGGCAAACACTACCTTTACAGGTTGCATAATGTGCTTAATGTTTATAATGAGTATTTTAAACCCATAAAAGTAGGAAATACAAACATTTTCAAAATGTAGTTCTCCCCTTACAAATGCACAGACAATACTGCCTTTTCATAAGGTGATCAAATGACACTGGATTTTAAGTACCTTACTTCTTGGTTTGCCTTTTCAGTGCCAAGTTAAAACCCGAACACTTCTTCCTGGAGCCCTAATCATTTGGTAGCCATTATCACACCAGATGGCACAACATTGGTTTCTGGTTTTCCCTCAGTTTGCCAGTCTGGATTTGTTTTTGCAAGCATAATTGTTCCAGGAAGAAGTGTTGTTCTGACAGTCTAAAGGTGAGATTCTCCTCCTTGCAGGCTACAGCAGCATAGGAAGAGCCAAGGTAAATGCCCAGTTGGCACACTGTCACACCCCACTCAGACCCACTCGGAAGATGAGGGGGTGGGGGGGCCACGACTCAGATTCGTAAATCACCAGCGGTGTGGACTAAGGTGAGACAACTCTCAAGGTCTGCACGCAAACATTTATTAGCTTAACTAGGTATACGACAATTGGTTCAGTATAGAACAAATTATGGCAAGCAGTAAAGTACACCTTGCGTTACTTAACAGACATACCACAGATTATGGTAGGCAGCACTTGACAATAGATATACCATAAATTATGGCAAACAGTGCGGTAAGCCTTGCATTATTTGCTAACTTTAAGAGAAAAGAGAGAAAGAAAGAGAGAGAAAGAGAAGAAGAGAGAGATTGCCGGTCCTGGTTCCAGCATTGGCCCAGCCAACAGGGAGTGGAGTGGGGGGGTCTCTGATTCACAGGAGCGCTCTTCTGTGTGTCCCCGGAAGAAATTCTTCCACCGCCAACTAGGGGTGTGTATCTCCCCCTTTTATGTTCGCCTTACCAGACGACCCGCCCCACAGTTAAAAGGACAGTTTTGTCTCAGGTTTCCTGCCTTTTCAGGTGGTAGGAAGCATGATTTTGGTGGGGGCACAGGTGCATTTAGCAGACAGTGAGGTCAAAAGTTGAGCAGCCCCATTTGGCTTTTAAAAGGCTTCCTGCCTCCTGTCCTACACAAGAGACAAGCAGGCACCAGCCCCACCAGTTTCTTTGAGCCTGTACCATCCAAGCTTTGTGCAAGCTCCGTGCAAGGCCTGCATCGTGCAAGCTCCATCTTATCCATTCCCCAGCTACAATTTCATTTCATGGTACTCGTGAGTGTTTTGAGACATCAAGAAAGGTTCAGAAGGCCTTCACCTCTGCTTCCCCCAGTCTTTGTTTTGGGGTGTCTACAAGTTGTCTCTCACACACACCTTGTGCCTTACCTGTAAGACCTGGGCATGGGAGAAGAGTTGTCTCGTGAGGGTCTGGTCAGTCCTTGTGCATTATGGGGGCTGTTGATGTGACCATTTTGCAGTATGGACTCACAGGCACAAGACTGAGACCAATCATTTCACAAGGGCCCTTGGAGGCTCAAGGGTTTCCCATCACAGATCTGAGATCTGTTCCTGCAGGCTACGAAGATGAACACGTCAGGTCTTTTTGCTTTCAGCCTGGAGTTATCAGTGCTGTGCAAGTTGGTGCTGGTTGAGGATTTGAAGCAACTTGTGTCATTTCGTCAAAGTTTTGCTTGCGTTCAGTGGTCTGGCTGGGTGCTTAGATGGCTTTAGTTCAAAGCTTGCGCAGAACACTCTAGGGCCAGATTTTGCAGAAGAATCTCATGCTTGACTGTTCCCAAAGGGGACAGTGGGAGTTATTGGCTAGTGAGCGCTTTCATTGAGGGGCACCACTAATGACTGTGCGTTGTCATCCAGTTCCTGAGACACTAGCCTGATGTATTTAGTTGTTTTCTTTGAGGAGGGAAAATACGAAGAAACTTCTTTTCCCAAAGTCTTGTTATATGCATTTGTTACTTTAGTTTGCAAATTACATGCCTTCTATAAAGCAGCTGCATGGTATGTTCCTTGAGTCTGGGTCATCATTTGTTGAGGAAACAAATCAAAGACTGTGACTAGATACTCAGCTGATGAAAGATAGGATTTGGAGCCAGTCAGTTTTTGCTAGCTAAGGACTTGATTCTTGCTCTTTAAAAGCCTGCTTGTTCCTTTTGAGTTTTTTAGTGTTTCTTGTGATGGGAGACAATTATGAAGTAAAAAGAGAAAAGACATCCAACTGTTCTCATGCGTGACTCTTCCAAAATACAACCAAAGGGTGAGAAGAAGGAGGCATAAATAGTGATTGGATGGGGAAGCAATAAAGCTTTGTCACCCGGCTATTTGCTATTGTACTGTAATAGAGCAAGGACTTTGAAATCTGCTGCTGCCATAGAGGAATTTTGCTCCTCTAGCCAGGAACAGCTATTGTCTCACCACTGTAGAGTGAGGCTCTGGATATTTTGTCAAGTGTTCATGGGACTGCTGCTGAGTACCGGATACTCATCACTGCATTCAAAGCTGCGCCTACAAGCAGTGTCTAGTCCTTAGTGACTCTCCCTCACGGCAATTGAATTCTGAGTGGCTGCTGTTCTTTTCAAAAAGAACATTTAATTGTTTAAAAACATAATAGTATCAACCTTTATTGATTGCAGTCTGTGCTCTGCACTTGCAGCAAAGTGATGTTTACAGCTGCGTATGTCGTTAACCCATGGGAGTGGAGGAGGTAAAGAGCCACAACTGTGCCTCTGAACATACAAAGGAGTTAACCATACATTTTCTGCTGAGGCTCTTGGAAGTTACAATAAAGGTTAATGGACTAGATGATCTTCAGAGATTCTGTGAGATCTTGCAATTACACATCGTTGCCCCTGACTCACGTAAGACCACCCGTGGCACTCCATTTGCTAGGACATGTTGATACAGCCCAGCACGAAGATGTGCTTCAGCACTAGAACGGCCAGATGCTGTACCAACTCAGTCAATGGAGTGTTTCGTATCTTCCTAGCACTGCCATTGGTCACTGGCTTATCTCGCAGTTTTCAATATACTAATGTGATGATATAGATTTCATTTTCTCTTTCTCATTGTGCAACTTGTGTCATTCAGGCCTCGTACCTCACCAGCTGTACTAGTGTCCTGTGACCAAATGAGTGACTTTTAAAATATTTTTTTCTTTCTTCTTCTTCTTTCTTTCTTTAAATAATAATATAAAAAAATCTCCAGTTGTTTCTCTTTACCTAGAATTGTATTTTTTGTGTTAAGTATATGCTTTGGGGAAAGGAAGGCAGGTTCTTGAAACAGTTAGTCTAATTCCTGTTTTGCTGAAAACTGTATATGCTTCCCCCAGAACTCCTGCAGCTTGCTCTGTGTAATTACTGTCCCGTTGGCAGGCTCAGATGAAAGTCCTGCTAACAGTGTACAAACAGAAAAGGAACTGTCTGATCCTACAACAGTAAGAATTCAAAGTGTTTTTCACTGATGCTCTTACTGTAGAGATACAGAGGCAAACCCAGGAATTTTTACCATATATTTTTAGGCACTGCCTAAGTGTATGCAGTGTTCTGCAGAACAGTGTGCCCTATTACTCCTACAGGCTGGTTGGATCCATGGGTCCAAGTTTTCCTAGTGTACAGTCTACAGAAGCTACTCCCTCTCCTTCAGGGAGGATAAAACTCATTTAACAGCTGCCAGTGGGGCAGTGTTCAGGAGGCTTGTGTTGTTACAATAAGCAATGTGTCCATTCTGTACAAGAACTGAAGTCTTATTGCATGTGTATACAGTATCTACTGAAGATGATGTTCAGGTGCTGTTGAGTGATGTTCCTCCCCTGACAGAAAGCAAAAGCAAATGTTAAACCCAAAATTTCTTTTCAGATAAGTACCACAGATGAGAGGAAAGACTTAAGCTGCATACATAGATCAATCTGCCAAAGTTCTGCTGAGCTATGCACAGAAATAAATTCTGGAGTTGTGGACTGTCGTTTAACTGTATCAGATAATGCTTGGTATCTTTTAGCATCCAAATGCTTGTTTCATTTGTCAGGAGACAGTATCTACTAGGACATGTAGAAATGGCTTTGGCTACTTCTGCTGGGGAAGACGTAATAAGTCCAAGGAGCGTGTGATTTACTCCAAAACCTGTAGTGCCCCCGTTGCATTTTCAAAAAGTTTTAGGTTTAAATGGGCAATTAGAGCGATCTGAAACTTGCAAGATCTCATGCAAGAGGGCTGATGGAAGGAGTTGCCATCATGACCTCTCTGCCAACTGTCTTGCGGTTTTGAATGTAGCCAGGCTGCCTTGTTTGCACTGAAGTTATCCTAACTCTGGGGCTGGCTGCCACAAAGTCTGGTGAGAAGCCATTGTTCAGAGTTGTTTATTCTGAGGCGGTTAAGCGGAAAATTGCCACTGTCCACATCCTCTGTGTGTCTGAAATTTGATTGTAAGAGCTATGTAGACTTTCTCTTTACAAAGGACATGAAAATTTAACATTGATTTCTCAGCCAATACCCCTATATTTTAGAGACCTGTATGGTGTTTCATGTTTCCATCACCTTTTTAGCTGAAGAGCATCCTGAAGAGAAGAGACTTTATCTCTGGTCTTACTGGGAAAATTGTGAGGTGAAAAACTCAGCTTTTTTAAATTTTTTTTTTTTTTAAAAGCCAACCAGTCAAGGATAAAATAACCATTCAGGCAAAAAGCTAGCGTGTGACATTTCAGATTTTTTGAGGTTTCAATGGTTTGTTTATTAATTTCGATTGAAATTTCATCTGCCATCGAATATGATTTACATCCTTTACCTCACTGATTTATGCACCCACAAAATGGTGGTGTGGCCAATAATGTATTTCATGGTTTTTTTATGGAGTTGTTTGGATACCTAGAGCAAGAGGATGTGTTAGAGGAGACCGGTTGGCTTGGGAGTGGCAAAAAAGCCTCTGCATTGCCTCATCCTCGCTCTGAATTTCAGACAGAGTGACAATACCCACTAGTCACAGGTTGTTTCATGGTAGCTGACATGAAAATAATTGGTGCCACCAGTCAGGTGTGACTAGACTGGCACACGGGCATCCACTGTGGGCCTTCAGAGTGAGCTGTTCTGACCAGCCTAAAGGTCTACCTTCACTAGAGACCCTCGGCACAGAGGCATTCCTCTCTGTCTCTACTTCCTTTTCCCACTGGCAGAGTGCATGGAGCCCCTCTGCCGCAGGCTGTGCCGGCCCCAGAGGCAAGGTCAGAAGCAGCAGCCCTTGGCACAGCCGTAGGGTACCACTGGTAACGGTGGTAGAAGAACCTTGGTTGCTCCAGCCTTTTTGTAGGGCTCACCTTTGTGTAGAGACCTGGGTTTTTCATTTGTGAACTCAGGCCTATGAAACATGTTTCAGGTTGGTTTATACTGCTGCTTATGCCTTGTACCTTTTCTGCTGGTAAGCAAGAGGATTTTAGTTTCCGAGATTTGTCATTGGCACTACAGTCCACTCAAAATATCACCAGCTCTCTTGAAATCATGCAGCTAGGATCCAAAGGCATGAGCTCCATGCTCGCAGGAGTTTGTTTGTGTAAGCGAAATGGCAGTACGAGGAAGGTCTGGGTCTCACAAGTGAAAGCACGGCTTGCTAAAGAGCACAGCGGTGTTGTGGCCAGGAAACAGTGCTTCTTCGTGGTGTGAAATACGTGGTGAGGTGGGGGAAAATACGTATGTGATGCCGCACACTTGGAAGGGAAATGTTAGATGAGTGGAGGGATGGGGCGTGTGGGGAAGGGTCTGTGTGAAGAGCATGGGTAGGAAAGGGTGTGTGTGTAAGGGGGTTCATGAGAGCGCTGTCAGTTAGCGAAGGAAAGAGTGGGCTTTGCTGCTGACTGCTCTGTGTGCTTAGTAATGCTTTGGCTTGCAGAGGAGGAGAAATGTGGAGAAGAGAGTGGTGTCATAGGGCTCTTCTGAGGTAGTAAGTAACCTGTGGTTTGAAGAGACCTGTCTATAACCATGGGTGGCCATCTGAATGGTTGGAGTGGAGAATATGCACACTGTTTCAGCTTCCTTCCCTTTCACTAGCGCCTGTAGTTTTTAAGCAGTGGCTTGGGGTAAATTCTTTCTGATGAAGGATCATGGAGAGATCACAAACACTGACGCCAAACCATACACCACACTCCTTCCTTAGCATTTGGGCTGTAGAGGATTCTCTCTGAAGCGTTGGGGGTTTCCAGAAGTTCTGAGAGGCTGACATCTCTCTTATCTGACGGTTTTGAGCATTAGAGAGCAAGTAATTCATGCAGTGAGTTTTAACAGCATTTGAATGCTTAACTAATCCCAGTTTCTGGATCCTGTGACAATTCTTGGGTTCTCTGCTGTCTTTTGGGCTAAAAAATGCCTGATTCTTCCTCTGGTAGAGGTTTTTTGTGTGCTTTAGTTGGTAGGGCTGTGCTCTTCCTCTAAGGCAGCTACACCTCATTGGGTTCAGAGAGTGGTTGTCAATGCAGTTTGCCTCATTTAGAAACATCTGCTTTGCAGCTGATTGCGTAGTATCCAGAGCACAGTTCAAAAGCCAAGTTTGGTGCTGACAGTCTTGAAGTGCTACTTGAGGTCATTCTATCCCTGAAGCTGCAGGCTAAAGAGCAAATAGCAAATTTAATTGCTGGTAACTGCAAAACTTAATGTTTCTTTCTGTTTTTTAATGAAGGAAGGTCTAAGCACAAAGGAGGATGCCTATGAGATTTTATTTTTAATTGAAAAATAAGCAAATAATCCTTGCCTGTTCAGGTTAAATCCAGTTACTTGCCAAGGAATGCTGTGTTCTTACAAGGCTGTAGGCATACATGTTTACCTGGCAACATATTCACAGGCATCTGTGGCAGATCTGTGGTGTCTGGTGCTCTGTGATATTTACCACGTTGCAGATACTTTGCTGGTCCCCAAAATGCATCCTGTGAAAGCCAGCTTGTAAGCTGAAATTCTTCTAATTTCAGGCTGATAGCTTGGCTAAAAGAAATGGCTTTGCAGTGGAAGGGGCACTGAAAATCCATGGCAGGGGGGCAAATTTGGCTGTACTATTTAAGGACGGGTTTACATGGTCCTGCTGCCTTCTGTGTGGTGCCTGCTGTGGTGCCCCCTCTCTGTACCTGTGGCCTTCTTTTTCACTACCTTTTCAGCCTCTGAATCCAAGTAGGTCTGTGACATGCCCCCCTTCCCCCTCCCAGCTTTTACCTGTTGCGACATGCAGACCTTTTTAAAACAGCAATAAACTTTCCAAAGGATGAGTACCTGGAGGAATATGTGAGAGTTTTGTCTTTACTGCATCCCACTGGCTTAGAAGCATACAGAAGGAATGCGTGACGGCTCAGTTGCTAACTGTGAATTGTGTGAAAGAAAGACTTCAGAGAGATATAGGTACAGGCTTGTAAGTCCTTATTTCTATAGGACGTTCCTAGGTTTGGGAGATAAAGGACAGTGATTCAAGGTGAAGGTGAAACGAAACTTGCCAGCTAATATAGTGCTTTCAGTTCCACCAATTTATTTATGCTGAGGATCTGGTACCTTCTGCCTCTGTTTCAGGTAGACTTAGTTTTATTGTAACTTGTTATTATTGTTGGCATGGGAGGCAAGGCAGCAGCTGCAGGCTTTGTTTGCTCTGATTTTGAATTTAACTTTTGGCAAAGGCAATTTTCTACCCAGGATCAGTCATTTCCTTTCTATCTATTTGTTATAAAACCAGTTAAATAAAAGTCTGTCAGCACAGAAGTTGAAGTTGAATCGTATCATTGGATGAAAAGCCAAAGAGGATGAAATTAATTAGATACCAGATTTAATAAACCTCCCATCAATTATGATGCGACAGTGTATTTCCTGCCCTGCCATAGAAATGGATTGTGTTTCGCTGTTGTATGAAGCATTGGAATCTTCTCCCACTTAAGGCTAAGGCTGGATAGAAAAATGTGATTTAATAGTTCTGAGAAAAACCTTTCTCCTCTTAGTCCCCAGGTCCTGGTCAGGAAGTAGGAGAGCAGCAAAAGAGTGTGTGAAGAGGAGAGCTAGAAAACCCACATCCAGGTTGGATCTGGAGTCAGTGGAAGAGGATAAATTTAGGACCAATTATGCTGTCACTTGTTTGCAAAGATCTTTTTTAGGTGAGGAACAGGAATGGGCAAAAGAATTAGTGGAATGAATACATAATGGTTGTAAGACTAGCAGCAAGCTTTTTACAGCCCAAGACCCAAGTTGAATTTTGACCAGCTAAAATATTATTAAGCTAGTTGTCTATTCATCTGTCTGCACATTGGAAATATTTAGCTATATGGTGTACTGGGACTTTACTATCGGTGTTGAGAATGTAACTGAGTATCTATGAGCATTTTTGTTTACACTAATATACCATGCACTGTGGGGATGTAAAGGAAAGGCAGGTAATAAAAAATAACTTTTTGGCTCACTGAGTCCCATTTAAATCCACAATGAATTGTCTTAACTCTGTGCTGTCCTAAGACAGTCAGCCTTGTAGCAGACTTTTCCACATTCAGCCTTGTCATAGGCTTTTTGACAGCTTGCTTATGGTCTGCATGAGATGTATTTTGTGTACCTGTTTGTGCTCTGCGAATTCTCAGCATTGTGTGTTTGGTCTTTCAAGCCTATTTCAGTTCAAACTAATGACTTCAGAGAACATTACCTAGACCCACAGAAGGTTTACTGTTTTTGAATCAATTGACTTTAATAACCTGAAGGAAAATAAGTATGGAGCATAGATCCAGCATAAAAATAGGTATACAAGGTAGGTACATTCTTTTAGAAAATGCAGGCTGGGAATTTTTTCTACTTTTGTAACAAAGCTATTGTTTTGAAAGCCCTAGTTTGAAAAATCCCCCCCAAAACACCTCCAAAATTAAACAGGACATACCTTTTTACATTGAACAGCTTGACAGTCTGTAGTCTGTAATAAAATACAATTCAGACTTTTCTTTTAGCAACGTGGTATAACTGTAACATGTATAGTAAGGACAATGATTAGCTTAGAAACATCTAACCATGATGCTCAGCTGAACGTGCTGAGAATCTGACCCAGACAGAGCTGGGTTATCGCCTCAAAAGCTGTTCCAAGTATAGCATGTTCCAAGTCCAGAAATAAAACTTCTTTCATTTGCATTTGGTGAAACAGTTAAAAGGCGAGTTGACCGTGTAGCAGATATGACATATCAATGGCAGTTTCTGCAGATGAATAACAGAGCTCTTTAGCAGTGCTAAAAATAGTCACAAGCTATAGTAGTGAAGAGGCAATCCGTAGTACCCAATCTATAAATAAGTAAGCTAATGACTAGTATGGTGGGTTTATATATTTCATATATTTTGGGCACTTTTGAAAGCAGAGGTAGCAAGATCTGGAGGTTAGAGGAAGGAACGGGGAAGTGAGGACTGTTTCGAGTCTCTGAGACCTGATTTATGGGACTTGCAGTAATCACAGGCAAAGGTTTTTGGGATCTTGCAGAGCAGCAGTGGTACTATTTTCAGCCTTCACTAGTTCCCAAATGCAGTCAGCTAAGATGGGTGGGACCTTTTAAAATTCAATCCCACCACTAGATGGGGGGAAATAGTTATCTTGACAGTACATTACAGTCCCCCTTATTAAAAGGAAAACCAAAAAAGCTTTACTATACATGCTGCTTCTTTATGCTATACGCTGTTTTTAAGCACAGTTCATCAGACCCAGTGTGGATTCCTGCAGTCTGAGCAGGTCGCTTGAACTGTCTTTATATTAGAGAAAGAGCAATAGCCACATCAGCAGTTCATTTTCTCTTCTCCTAACGCAGATGTCTAAATATATAGGCAGCTGAATGACATTGTAGTGGTGCTTGTTTCTGCTGTCCTGGGCTATAAAGGGGATCCTAAGTGGTCTCTGACTCCATCTGAGATGGAGACATCTTTACTGTAGACATCAAAAAGTGGATGAAACAAGCCCCACACCTTTTCTTCACTACTTGCAGGTGCTGCCATTCACAGTCTTCCTTTCTGGGGAAGCACTGCCATCTACCAGACTGAAAGATTAGGATGGGCCCTCATCTGCCTTGGCAATCTGAAAGGTTTGGGAGAAGCCTATTTGTTTCTCTTTCACCATCTGTCTCCTCTAAAACAGGGTAATCTCAGGGGAATACAGTTGCTTTGCCTGTATTATGGGGATTCCACTGTGGCCAGGGCTCCTGCACGCTGCAGGTTACTTAATCTGTTTTGTCAGCATCACATACGCTTCAGCTCTGTGGTTACAGCTGAGGGAGACTTAAGAGTAATTTCCACACCTACTCCCTTCTCCAAACAGCTTTCACTTTAACTCATGAAAACGTACAAACGTTTTGGGGGGCGCTTAAATATGGGTTTTTGGAGGCAGTGTTTAGTTTTGTAAGACTTATGTCTGTTATGATACTTAAACCAAGCTGGCCATGTCCCCTCAGGTAGTTCTTCACCTTTAAACAGATATTTCTGAGAGACTGAGGGATTGATTCAGCCACAGAGAAAATGAATACCAAAGCTTTTCTGAGTATCATTGGTGATGGATGAGGCTCAGGATTCAATGAACAAATCCAGATGGGCTCCCGTATTCAATTTTTCCAGCAAAAATGTTTGCAATTACAGTTTAGTTGGAAGCTGTTGCATTGTAAAAAAGCATAAAAACTCTCTCAATCTGCATCTTGCAAGTCTGTCCAACTTGTGTACTTCCCTGATTTTGTTCATGTTAAGTTAAAAGGGCACAAGTTCTTGCAACCTGGGTTGCTGATTGTTTGTCTTCATCTCTCTTCCTGCCTTCAGACAGAGTCTTACATGAGAATGGAGACAATATACCTGCCAATAACTTCTAAATTTTGCAGGGGCTTTCTGCTTCCTTTCTAACATGTAAAAATGTGGTTTTACTTGCAAGCAGTTCATGGTGAGGAAATGGTCAGAGCTACACCTTTGTATTTAGATATTGCTGTTTTGTGTTCAGTACTTTTTTTCTTCAGAAGTGATTGACAGGAAATGCTTCTAGTGGTCCTGCAGGCTTTTGGTGAAGGTCAATTTCGTATTTATGTATGTATACACACACACACACACATAAAATACACACAGAATTTTGGGTGGCTCTGACCAAAGTGTTCTGGTTTGCAATGAATGGAACTTCAAAGTATAGCTCACTTGGAAAGATACAAAATTTTTTTAAATTAAAGGAATAAATTGCTTTTGTTTAAAAGATATTTCTCTCAATCTGTAATTTTAAAATAAAAACCTGAAATCTTTAATTTTGCACACTTCAAACCAAAATAGTTCAGTTTTCTGAGAACTAAAAAATCCCCAACCATATTTTCATCTAAATGCGTTGTGTGATTTCACAAATATTATTTCTTGTCTTGAAGACTGCAGATCTGGGGAAAATAAGCACTGAAGAGAGAGGGGAAAAAAAAAAGGAAGGGGAAAACCAAAAAGAAACCAACAGCTTTTACAATGCAATGAACAGTATCATTAGGCAAGCCAAAGACAGGTATCATTGCAAAAGCTAGGGTGGTCGCTTCAGATGGAGTTAAAGCACTCTGACAAAGCAGGGATATTTCAGTTGCCAAGGCTGATAACTTTTTTATTGCCATTATAACTGATTTTTTTATAAGGTCCAGTTGAGAAGCTGGGCATTTTTCCTATGATCAGAGATCCAACAGAGAATCTCATATGGTCCTTCCAATTCTCTTGAGACATGAACTCTGGCTGATACCATGCAGGAGTAGTTTCCCCCAGCTGTTAGTTTTCCATCACTTTTCAGTTCTACTAAAGCTGAACACCATCCCACCCCTCCTTTCACTGGGAAATAGGAATTCAACAGGAACTGTGAAATATGCTGCAAGTTCATGGTGGGGATGTTATTTTTCTACCTGAGCTATGATATAATAATATTTTTAAGCTTTCTATGTTCCACCTCCCAGCCAGGACAAGATTGCTCTTTGAGGCATAAATTCCTTTGTTCTGCCAGGAAGGCTCTGAATGAGGAGAGAAAGTGGGATTTAGGAGCTGAGCTGAGAGCCAGGAGAGCTGCATTCAGCCCCTTGGACTGTTAACTTCAGCAAGTCGCTCCTTGGCTTTATACCACCTATAAAATGGGATGAGAGACGCATTCACTTGCTGTTTGTCTCGCCTCTGTAGGTTGTGGAGCATATGGTGCATGAATTGCCTTTTCCTCAGTGCCAAGGACACCGGGGACTCAGATCGCAGTTGTGGCTTCCGATGCAGGCCATAAACAATAACAGGAAATGAGATATTTGTCTTGCCTCTGTTTCAGAGAGACCTTGTTAAGTATTTCTTTGTGTTACTCCACTTAATCTGTAAAGATACCCAGCTAATTCCCAAATGGGGCATCTCCAAAATCTCCTTCTTGCCAGCAGAAAGCTCCTCCTCACTTAACCCTGCCCTCCCGACAAGGGACTGCTTGTTTTTCTTGCCGAGACTGACCCTTGACTTGTGAACCAGCAAGGAGGAAGATGCTTTATGGAGAAGGGCCGGCGGGTGGGTGTGAAGAGCGTAAAGAAATGGGATGCATAAAGCAGCAGAAGTATTACTGCTGGGGAGGATGTTGAGCAACATGGGAACACAAATAGGACAGATGGGAGTCTTATGTAAAGGAGGAGAAGGATTGGAGGAAGTTTGTGTGTGTAGTATGCTAGTCCCGGACAGGGTGAATTAAGAGCTGCAGAGTCCTGTAGCTTGTTCTGCTACTGGCAGCGTAGTAATTTTACTGAAAGTTTCCACAGGGAAATGCTGTCTTTGAATAAGAAACTGGGGTTTCCTTTGAGCAAAAACTACCCGAGAAATTTCAGGTTAAATCAACATTTTGAAGTGAAGTGATGATTTTCTTTTCGCTTTGTCTTAAAGTGATTTTCTCTTTTTCTTTTTCTTTTCGAATAAAAAATACAAACCACATTTCTGTTTTAAATTGAAATGGAACAAAAGTCATTGTTTTACATCAAACCACAAGCATAAGCGTGAAATGGGATTTTTCTTTTCTGTTCACAATTTATTGGCTTAGTAGTTGTGAATAAAGGGTTTTTTCACTCGAATTTAATCAGTGGAAAAAAACTTCTGGTTTTCCAGCTCATTTTTAACTATCGCTAAGTTGCACAGTACTGTTTAGGCATGTATAATGCTTCTTGACAGTTAAGAAGATAAAATGTTCTGTTGGGAATGAGTGGCTGCAGCGCTACGCGCTTATGACTCACTTCTTGGGTAATCGTGGCTTGCGTGGTCTCTCTCCTGCTGGATTTGAAGGTATAAACGAGGTGCAGAAGGACCACTATACAAACATCACTGTCAGGACACTGGGAAATGGGTGGCCTCCAAGCGTTACTGAAACCCTTCTGCTTCATGGTCACCTGTTCTTCTCTGCGGGGCCAGTTGTAGGAATAAGGGAATGAGGCAGCAGTAATTGGGGGCGGTGAGTCGGCTGCCTGTCGGAGGGGTGCGAGATCCGGGAGGCTGTGGCTGGCCTTTCCTGGGATCACAGCCTCCACCCACCCTGCCATCAGCCACGCAGCTGCTGGGGCTTCCTGTCCCACCGCGCTTCATCCCAGGTTCTTCCCATCTTTTCCCGGGGTGGGAGCAGCTTGTCCCTGGTTTCAGTGCATACGTATGACAAGCCTTGAGCCGGCTGTGTTTGGCTGCGCAGCAGACAGACTCCAAGAGTCTGCTCCTCACTGCATTAGGCAGTGCTGAGGCATTCATCACCTGCAGCTGCTGATCAAAGAGGAAGGAGACTTTTCCTTGAAAATACCTCCCTGCAGATTAAACGGTGCACATTGCCAGAGTCAATCTGATTTTCAGCAGACTGCCATAAATCTATGCGTGTCTTTCTCTTTTTAGAACAGTAGCTTCAGCTTTCCTTTTAAGATAAAAAGCTATAAGAAAGTCAAGCTGGCAGAAAAAATAATTCCTTATATGTATATACAGTGTGCATGAAATACATTCCAGTGATGTTTGCTCTGTCAGCTGAAGAATAGAACTATTATTTTCATTTACACTTTGTTTTTTGGGCTCTGACATAATGACACTCTGGAAGAGAGTGTTAGCCTAGTTGTCTCTGGGTTGAAGCAATGCGTAAATGGTTCCATTTTTGGTGCAGATCTAACATCAAAATGGAAGTCTTTGAGATGTCAGAAAAGAAACTAATTATGGTCATGAGTTTTGAATTGCTACCCTGTCTTGACAAATGGCGTGTGTAATTGGAAGCAGCAGAATAACCCATGCACTCTCTAATCTTGTTGGGGGAAAAAAAAAGTTATCTACCCTCAAGTAAATCTTTCCTCTTGCCAAATAGCTGTTGAAATGAGAGTTGTATGTTCTCTAGCATTTGCTGTGGATTGTATAGAAACAATTCAAAGGCAAATGAATTATTGCGTTAGCATTATAAACGTACAGGAAGCTGTAATCCAAGTATCAGGGAAAAGGAATTAGAACTGAAAAAGTAGAGTACCATTTGGAACTCAGAAATATATATAATATCGTGGTCTTCTGGCTGTGGGGAGCAAAAGTCATGTCTTAACCCTAAAAACTATCTGGTGTGTAGTTGGATAGGAGCCTTACTCCTGGCATATATACTTCCCTGGCAATGGTGGTGGTGATTTATATTCTGTCTCAATTAACCCCACACTGATTCAAAAGGGGGTTTTTAGACTTCATGTCACAGGAAATAACCATCCTTTAAAATGAGATTAAAATCAAAGACTTAGCCTTACTTTTTATCATTTCATTCCATTCATTCCTTCAAAGCTTTTTAATCGGAATAGGGGGTAGAGATTTAAAAAACAATCTTGGAAAATATTGATAAGAAAATAAAAAAAAAAATTACTTATGAAACCACCTATAGTCCTATGGACTATACTTGCTATTTATTAAGCTTTCGTGCTGTAGTTGGTGTCACTCATGCATTTTGTGGAGGCTTTTATAAAGCAGAAGACAGTTTCAATAATGGTCTCTTTAAATTGTATCATTGTCCGTGTGTCCCAATTTTCCACAATACTTAAACTAGTATTGCTTAAGACTAAACTTAGTTCCCCCTATACTGCTCCATGGGTCCAAATTCTTTCTGACTTCAGGGAACCAAGCTTTGATTTGTTATACAGCAGTATTAAAGTACCCAGTCCTTCCCCACCCAAAAATATGTCTTTTTTTTCTGAGAAGATTGTAGTTTCCTAGTCTTCAGTCATGCTCATGCTTTTCTTGAAATCAGAGGGGCACCCCTGGCAGTTGAGGCCCAGAGCCTTCAAAGTTGTTTCTGGGATCTCTGTTCTATAACCACATCTCTGGAAGCTTATATGTGCCCAGATATCCTTAAGTATATGCTTAAATTTTGCACAGCCTCAAAAAAGACAGGGAGCTGGAGAGCAAGGTCAGTTCTGAAGTGAATTTGTTATGGGAGTCCTGAAGTAGCACTGCTGTTTGCAGTCTTGTCTCATGTAAACCTAAAGTTACCATGAACCACTGAGTGGTTTTGGCAAGCATGAAGAGGAGCAAACATATTTAAATTTACAATTGGCTAGTTGTATCCTCAGCCCTAGGCTTGTTTTTCACCAAGTCAAATGTGAAGAACAGAACAAAGGGCTATTGATAGGCCATGCTCTGCTGGTTTCTCATGCTGCTGCTTTTTTTTTTTTTTGCCTTTTTTTTTCTTATTTTTTTTCTTTTTTCCTTTTTGCCCCCCCATGAACAGTTGTAGAAGGGAACCTTCCAGCTTCTCTGGCCAGCTCAGAATGGTTTCCTTAGAGATGTTTCATTAATGAAACGACTGCTGTTTGCATCTGGAGAATGTTTTACTGGTTTTAATATTTAATATTTATTTTAATATTTAAATATTTCACTGATTTTTAATCTGTTCTTTCTTCCCTCTGCAGGATTTCTCAAAGAAAATAGCAAGCGTAGTGCTTATTTGGTGAAACCGATTCCAGTGTCTGCTTTGGGGATGTGCTCTCCTGCTCAGTCTTGCTTCTGGCTCCACTGAGGTAGATGGGTTCACATTTCATGTAGCTGACACACACCATGACTGCCCTTCCAATAACCCTGCCCAGCCATCCTTTCCTCTGAGTATTGTATTTGGGTATGTAGTTTCATTAATAAATAACACTGGTACAAGCCACGGGCTGCTGCAGGGTTCACTGCTTTAATACAGACAAACCAATTTACCCGCGGCTGAAGTCTGAGATGTGGGGTGCCCAGCATCAGGAGACACCAGCTTTTAGCTATATTCTTTAGAGGGCTGGGTTTACCTTTGTGTCACACTTACTGCTCCTGGCAATGTGGGTGTCCGTGTCCTTCCCAGCTCGCCAGGGGCCGTGCTACCTTGCAGGCAGCTACATTACCAAATGAAACCCTGCCTTTTAGGACAAGCGTTCCTGTAGCACAGAAGGATCTCTGCCTGTTGCTTAGACGAGAGGTGCAAAAGGTCCTGGTCTCTCCCCCCAGGCAAGGGGGAAGGCACGTTGTACAGGGATTGCATTGGCTGCAGGACACGGATGGGATGTGTGGGCTGAATCCAGCTACAGGGTGGTTTGGAGAGCACGAGGTGCCCCTTCCTGCCCTTTGAGCTGTGAGCAGTGCTAGCAAGAGGGCTCCAGCTCCCACTATCTTCCTTCCTCCTTCTTCATGGTTTATCTGTTCTCTAACCTCACGCTGCCTCACCCAGGAAAGCTGGGCTGACCTGTGAAGCACAGGGGTTCTGGTGAAGGGCTGAGCAGCGAAGACTAAGAAAGGAGCTCAGGGTTTGGCTGTAAGATATGTTTATATGTTTGCTCTTGCCTTGGGCAAAGCACAGTGTGGGAAGAGATGGATCTAAAAATAAGAAAGATTGGAGCTTATATGAAATAGGTATAACTAAAAAGAGGGTAACAGGGAAAGCAGCAGAAATAAATGGGACAGCAGCGCAAGCTTGAAACAGAAGGTGCGGTAGGAAAGCTAAGGTGAAAGCAATCACTAAAGTCCCCTCTTCCTACATCGTCTTACCCATAGTTCTACACAAGGCTCACCTTGCATTCACACAAAACGCAGCCTTTTTCCTATGGGGTTTTGTGTAGGTGTGGAGATCCATCCTCAGAGCTGCTTGCCACTTAGCTAGCTCTGCTTGAGGAAAGGGACAGTTGCCAGGAGAGAACTAGGGGCAGGTAGAAAACTAATGCTGGGATGTAGCCATACTTGAAGCATCTCAGCCACCAGCAGAGGACAAGCTCAGCTCCTGTGAGAGAAAATGAGATTGCCTCTTAGAAAATTGAAGAGAGATGCTGGCTCCAGTATAAGCCAGAGGTTTGGCAAAGGCAAAGTACCAAGGCAGCACTGTGACCTGGAGCTATTTTTTGGATCCCATTAAAAGCTCTAAACCACATTTTAATAGTGGAAAAATACCTGAATTTTTTAATAGGCTTTTATCATCATAAGATTATAAAAGCTTTCAATGAACATCCGCTGCATCTAGGAAGGTTGAAGGGACTAACCTTCAGATTTCAGAGCCTGGAATGAGGAATCTGCTGACAGGGCTTTAAAATAAGTCACAGAAGAACAGACTGTCTTGTGAACCTGAAATAGACTGTCAAGGGAAAACATCCTTGCCTACTCACTGGAAAAGCTCAGGATAAAAAGCCTGACAATCACCTTACAGCTGAGCAGCCCATTCAACTCCTTTGTGGAAAGTTAAGCTGGAATGTCAGAAACGTGGGGGGCTTGGCTAGTTAAATCTATATTTAATAATAGACCTATTGAATAGGTATATACTGTGAGCTGGTTTACAGTTACCAGAAGGCTACTGTTCTCCTTTCTGGCAGTGCACAGTGGTAAGAATCTTACCCTGTATATATGAATGCATGTAAAATATATCTGTAGCTATTTATATAAAATGAGGAGGTTGAAACAGTGCTGGTTATTTCTGAAAACTCTTCTGAAACAAATCATCTATGCTTCTGTCTAGATAGTGTGTATCTGTCTGTCTAATACACAATTTATTTCAAATTGTTTTTCAGAAATAGCTGTCAGTCTAAAAACACTGCCTTCACTGAGGATGGAGCTGATGTATTTTTTTTGGAACCACCATTTATCAGTGGTTTTAGCTGCAATTTGGTTATGTCATCTGAGACCGGATTTTCAGTTTCTGAAAGTATATATATAGGGACAGAGAAGGAGAGATACTTCAGTGGTGTAAGGAATTTTGTTATATGCTTGGCAATATTTGTTTTGAGTTTTCTACATAAAAAACATAGTAGGACTTAATGTAACAATTTACAGCTTCTGAAATCTTCCTTTAAGCCATGGTTTTCTGTTAGACTTGCCACCTTAGAAACAAAAATAAAAGAAAAAGTGCATAGCCACCCTGCCTGGAGGTGATCTGCTTGTTTAGTGAGCTCAACACTGACCCAATGAAAAAAAGACAATTTATCACATTTTTCTTACTTTTTTTCCTTCTGAATTTTGAAGCTGGAAAAAGAAAAAAAAAGATCATTGACATACAGGGTTAAAAAACAACAGTGAACAGCTTTGAAAAAACTTCCCTTGCTTAAAATTGTGGTGTGTCCCCCTAAGTCATTCTAATACAAATTGAGTGTTAGGGACCACTGAATCAGGACTGTTTCATGACTGATTTACATGGAACCCCAAGTCTACCTACAGCATTCAATCTCTTACCAGGAGTGTAATGAACCAAAGCACAGAACAATGGAGAATCAACTCCATTGTCAGTCTCATACAGTCGAACTAACTCTGCTTTCTTCCTAATGTGACACATATGTTTGTTCATCATGTTTGCTTTTTTTTTTCCAATTTAGAAAATATTTATGTCTTCTGATGTGGACGTACATACAAAATTTTATGAAAAAAACATAAAATTGATATATGAATGGACTGCAATATGAAAGTTCTTGCATTACAGATTAGAGGTCTCTCCTCAGCAAATCTTTTCTAGAGATGACTGAGACTTCACATATGTTTAAAGAATCCACTAAATAGTAGGTAAGCAAGTCATGATTTATACTACTTGAAACTTTTGTGTAGTACTTCAAATATTTTTGATTAGACAGATTGTTATATAAAGCAATAATAAAGACAAGAGCCTGGCAGGTTGCAGCATTTTCTAAGACTCAGGAATGACTTGGAACAAAGACTTTTGCTCTGTTCTTAGGTCTAACACTTCCTGCCAGTTTAACAACAGGTGTGCCACTCAACTTTTGTGTCATTTTAGTCATTACATGATGATAGGTAAGATTTATCAATACCTAATTGCTGCAGTTGTGACAAAGTCTTAATAGGCGTTCATTATGCAACAAGACACTTTCAGGTGGGAAAGCCTATTGAAATGTTAAGTTTTTACAGCTAGAGATAGTGAAAAATCAAGCTTATTTACCCTTGGGAAATTACAAAATTCAGGAAAAAAGAGGTTTTGTTTCCACTTGGAAACAGAAAAAAACCTAGAACTTCCTGTACAACTAAAACCAGTTTTTCCATTTGGAGGAAAAAAAAAAAAAAGCTGAGATTTTATTTATTTGAAACGCATCCCAGCTTCTCTGGCACGTCAGTTCTAGGGATTCTCTAGGGATGCCAAGAATTTAAAGACAGCTGTTATCTCTTGGTATAGAGAGTGGACTAGGTAAACCATTATCATGCTGCCTTGTGCAAGCGTTTTTTTGGCTTTTGGGCTCCTAACAAAATCCGTGTATCCAGCATGCACTTGCCTTGGAGCAATGCTATGATACCTACTTCCCTGATGTCAGGGACACAGTTGTCAGCATTTCCCCTCTCCTTGCTTCAGCGTGTCCCACCAAGTGCTGCCTGGTCTCCTGTTAAACTCGTGGGGCAGTCTGAGCTTGAGGGAGACTGGCGGAAGCCTGTTGGAGCCCTTGTGGAGTCTCTTGAGAGCCTGTTTGGCCAGTAGGAAGGAACCAGGCAATGAATCAAGAAAAGCTCTTCGGAACCGTGACACGTATTGCATTTTTATCTTAGGGGACTGGAATTTTCTTTGTTAGGAAAGATGTCAAGCTGTAATTACAGTTTTGGAATAGTGCAGCTTCAAGTCAGTGTGCTGATCTCTGTTAGACGGACTTCAAGACAGCTCTGCCAGCATTCCCCAGCAGGCCCTTAGCATTCATCTCTCCATCCTGAATTGTTGAAGAGTGTTGCGAGATAACAGTTTCACACAGCTACTGAACTTCAGTGCTCATTATTAATTCTTTGCACGTTTTGTAGAAGTAAGCCACTGCATTTACTTCATAACATTTGTAAGGCTTAATTTGCTTGGAGATGCTTTGGGTGAAAGATACCATAGGTGCAGAATAACAGTGATAGAAGACTATTGTACCAGAACTCATAGCAAAGGAATATTGTTATAACAAAATTCTTCAATTTATTGCATTCTGCTAAACAATGGGTAACATGAAGATATGAAGAACAACACTGACTGACTTGAATTGAAAATGAGAGATTAAAAAGTTCATCTTAGCATTGATTACATAAATAAACATGGAGAAGAGGCTTATCTGTCTCTAGCAAATAGATGAAATGAATATTTTGAAATAAAACCTTTATTTCTGTTCTGCAGAAAGCATCCTATTTATGTTGTTAGCTTGGCCCCTCCTTGATGCTCATCGTCTGGTTTAGAAGGGAGAGAGCATTATGTTTCCAGTCACCTGACCTTATCTGGGAAAGTGCATTACGGTCACAAAGGAAGCACAGATTGAATTTCCAGCCTTGTGTATACTATCCCACCTTCTCAGCCGTGAAAGGGGTAGGGATTGTGAAGATTGCTATAGAAACACTATTGGCATCTTTACTGTTACAGCCCTTGGCTGCTTTTCGTGTTAGTCACAAGCTGGTGACCACAGAGATTAATCCCCCATGTGAAAAGTAATTTGGTTTTACAACTGAATATGGTGGTACTGAGATGATCTAGAATAAGAGGCCTAGAACCGGATGTCCTCTCTCCACAGAGTGATTCCAGCCTGAACACCTTCAAAAATAGCCTTCCTTCTCAGGATTTACAGCAGTGTTTTAATGGGTACCAGCAGAGGAAGCAAGAAGGGAGATTAATCTATACAATCCTGGATCTGCGCTACCTGAACTGTGGGCTATGAAAGTGCCCAGAGGGGTTTATAAAGCATAGAAAAAGCTGAGTGATCAGCATCTCAGTTCGTCTATAGAGTGATTGTGTAGGGAGTTCAGTTCTGGGAGTTAGTTCGAGACCTTCCAGCGAGATCCAAAAGTATTGGCATGGACAGCTGTCCATCAGCTGGACAAAAGCACTTCCCTCATGGTGAACAGTCTGCTGGGTGTTTTCACAACTCCCTGTTGCTACTCATCTACAAAAGATATGGTCATAGTGCTGCTATGGGAGTAGTACAGTCTTTCTTGCCTATTATCAGTCCTTTGGCCATCAAATCTTATGTATCAAGGCTTGCTAAGCAGAAGTCTTCATAATTTCAGATGCAGATTGTTTAGTTTAGATTGTTAGGAAGGATTCTTTCTTATTACTAGCAGCAGTCCAAGATGTTTGAAAGTCCAAATCATTCATTGTCAGCATGCAATGCTGATATATGCTGTTTTCCTCATCACATCACATATGGGATCTACTGTTGTTTCAGTGGAAAACTCCCCTGCTGAATAGTTCACATAAAGCGAAAACATGCTTTTGATGACACAAGGACCATTTGTCATTGTCTAAGTAAGGAGAATTTTGCTTACACTCAGCTAAGCAAGTAAAGTTAGCCCAGAATTGTCTCTGGCTTAGTAATGGCTTTGTAGAGACCCTGATGAAAGAACTGTGCGACCCTGCATCCCAAAGGAAGCACAGGAGACCCAGACAGAATCATAGAATGGTTTAGGTTGGAAGGGACCTTACAGATCATCTAGTTCCAACCCCCCTGCCATGGGCAGGGACACCTTCCACCAGACCAGGTTGCTCAAAGCCTCATCCAACTTGGCCTTGAACACTTCCAGGGATGCAGCATCCACAACTTCCCTGGGCAACCTGTTCCAGTGCCTCACCACCCTCATAGTGAAAAATTTCTTCCTGAGATCTAATCTAAATCTACCCTCTTCCAGTTTGAAGCCGTCACCCCTCGTCCTACCCCTACATGCCTTCTTGTAAAAAGTCCCTTTCCAGGTTTCTTGTAGGTCCCTTTCAGATACCGGAAGGCTGCTATAAGGTCTCCTCAGAGCCTTCTCTTCTCCAGGCTGAACAACCCCAACCCTCTCAGCCTGCCTTTGTGGCAGAGGTGCTCTAACCCTCTGATCATCTTTGTGGCCCTCCTCTGGACCTGCTCCAACAGGTCCATGTCCTTCTTATGTTGGGGGCTCCAGAGCTGGACACGGCGTTACAGAATCATAGAATCACTGGGGTTGGAACGGACTTCTGGACTTCTGGAGATCATCTAGTCCAACTCCCCTGCCAGAGCAGGTCCACCTACAGCAGGTTGCACAGGATGGCATCCAGGTGGGTTTTGAATGTCTCCAGAGTTAAGACTCCACTGCCTCTCTGGGCAGCCTGTTCCAGTGCTCTGCCACCCTCAAAGGAAAGAAGTTCCTCCTCATGTTTATACGGAACTTCCTATGTTCAAGTTTGTGCCCATTACCTCTTGTCCTATCACTGGGCACCACTGGAAGAAGACTGGCCCCTCCTGGCACCCTGCCTTTAAGTATTTGTAAGCATTGATGAGATCCCCCCTCAGTCTTCTCTTTTCCAGACTAAAAAGACCCAACTCCCTCAGCCTTTCCTAATAAGAAAGATGTTCCAGCCCCCTAATCATCTTTGTAGCCCTTTGCTGTACCCTCTCCAGCAGTTCCTGGTCCTTCTTGAACCAGGGAGCCCAGAACTGGACACAGTACTCCAGATGCGGCCTCACCAGGGCAGAGTAGAGGGGCAGGATGACCTCCCTTGGCCTGCTTGACACGCTCCTCTTGATGCACCCCAGGATGCCATTGGCCTTCTTGGCCACAAGGGCCCATTGCTGGCTCATAGTCGTCCTGTTGTCCACCAGGACTCCCAGGTCCCTCTCTGCAGAGCTGCTTTCCAGCAGGTCAGTCTCTAACCTGTACTGGCACATGAGGTTATTCCTCCCCTTCATGAGGTCTCTCTCTGCCCAATTCTCGAGCCTGTCCAGGTCATGCTGAATGGCAGCACGGCCTTCTGGTGTGTCAGCCACCCCTCCCAGTTTTGTGCCATCAGCAAACTTGCTGATGGTACACTCCATCCCTTCATCCAGGTCATTGAACAGGACTGGACCCAGTACTGACCCTCAGGAACATCACTTGTTACAGGCCTCCAACTAGACTCTATGCTGCTAATCACAACCCTCTGACCTCTATCTGCCAGCCAGTTTTCAATCCATCCCAGGTAAATTCCAGGTGGTGTCTCACCAGTTTTCAACCCACTCCAGGTGGATTCCAGGTAGGGTCTCATGAGAGTGGAGTAGAGGGGCAGAATCACCTCCCTCAACCTGCTATCCACGCTTCTTTTGATGCCGCCCAGGATATGGTTGACTTTTTGGGCTGCAAGCACACATTGCTGGCTCATGTTGAGCTTCTCATCCACCAACACCCCCAAGTGCTCCTCAGGGCTGCTCTCCATCCATTCTCCGTCCAGCCTGTATTTATGCTTGGGATTGCCCTAACACTGGTGCAGCAGTTTGAACTTGGCCTTGTTGAACTTTATGAGGTTTACATGGGCCCACCTCTCAAGCCTGTCCAGGTCCCTCTGGATGGCATCCCATCCCTCCAGCATGTCAACCGCTCCACACAGCTTGGTGTCGTTGGTAAACTTGCTGAGGGTGCACTCAGTTCCAACATCTATGCCGTCAACAAGACTGTCAACGTGCTTCCCAAGTGCCCATCCCTTCTTCCCCTAGTGAGGCTGAGCTTCACTAGCTATTTCAAGTGATGAAGTATGCCTGTAGGCATCTATTTGTGTGCTTGGACTGTCTTCTTGAAACCTGTTAGCTTAAAATCTGTTCAACAAGTGTTTTCAGATTTAAGAACAGAAAGAGATTAAGCAGTTAGGGTTGTAATCCGTGAGTTTAAACTGCAGGAATATGTCTGTCAGCTAAATTGAAAGTTAATAGGGCACCCGTGTTTTACACCAAAGAATCTGGCCTACAGTACGAAGAGACATTTCTTTGCATGTCTGGAATGGATTTATAACTGGGTTACAGTTAGCTCTGTAATTCTAGCTGATTTGATATGAGGCCAGGAAAGAGAGATGGAGCAGCTCACATAAAAATGCAGTCTCATGCAGTATTATTTCATTCTTGGCAGTTCTTTTGCGTTCTTGTCTTACCTAGCTGTATGTGGAGGATCACTGACTCCTCTCTGACTGTACCAGCTTGCATTTGGAAAACTTGGAAGGATGGCTCTGGCTGAAGGAAACATGAATCTTGCACGAATGCGGTGGCCCGTACCACCCAGGAGCAGAAGCAGAAAGGCAGTCATTCATGCAGTGCTGAATAAATGCACGAGAGAACTTGGCAGAGAAAAGGAGCAAAAGGTTAATGGATCTGAACAGTCTCAAACTAACACACACCAGCATCCTGCGCCCCCCCTCCACCCCCGATCTGATCTGAATCAGCTCTTCGGAGGTGTGGAAGCGCTTTGCAATAACCCACTTGAGCAACAGTGAAAAGAATTCCCATGGGAATAATCAGCTAAAGAAACCATGATTTTTGGCCAGTTAAAACTACCGGGCCAAATTCTGTGAGTCTTTCATCTGTATTCTGCTAAATTCCTGCTGGCGTCACAGGGGATAATTTTGCTGGAGTAGAAGGATAGTGATTATACGGTGCTGCAGGACTGATTGAGTATTTCTGGCACAGTTTACAACTTGACTGCAAAAGCACCAGCAACACTTGTCTGCCACAGGAATGAGCAAGAAGCCACGACTGGCATTTGCCAAGTAAAAAAATCACATCGAGTGAACAGGCAGAAGGACTTTATTGTGCCCCAGAATCACAGCTGAACTGACAGACGAGAATTAGAGAAATAGATAGGACTGCATGATTTGTCCGTAAGATCTACAGCTTAAAAAGAGGGTCTGGCAGCATTTTTAAGAATGTTAGGAGACTTGGAAGATGAGTGTTTTTGCTCATGTTCACTGTACTCTAGAAAGCCTCCTCCAGGCTCACTCCTTCAGTGCTGGCTGTGAGGACTGCTCTGTTGAAGGCAAAAGCAAGCAAATTGATAGCAAATTGGTGGATATAGACAGACGGGAAAGGAGGCTTTGTCAAGCCCTTAGAACTAGTCTTGCTTGCTCCATCTGAAGTAGAGAATAGGGCTTTTTTTTGTTTATCATGGAACAGTGAGGGTAGATAGGGACTAAGTCCATGGGAAATTTAATCTGAAATAATAGAAGGGAGAAGAGAAAAGCTTGCTACAGCATAAGGCTGCACAAATCATGGGGATGCTCTGCTCCAAGTGTCTTTATCTGGTGGTGGGCTTAGACTGCAGTAGAACAGACTTCCCGTCCCTCCTTTGACACTATTCTGTATATGAAGGGAGTCTGTACGCCCCAGAGGATCTTGGTTCATTTAGTAGCTCCTTCAAAATTTGTAAGGACAAAAAATGTAGGTTAGTTGATTTGTTAAATATATTATTTTAATTGACTCCTAGAATTGCAAGCTTCCTTGGTTTAAGGGTATCCCTTCTTCTTTGTTTACTGAGTTCTCTAAGGGATGAGCTAATTACATTATAGCAAGTTCAAAGCAGCCGTATGTGTATGCCCTGGGCAGCTGTTAAACATTTACTGAAAGGTGTAACAGGTGGCTAGGTGGTAGGTGGTCATAAATGATCCTTTGCAGTATCAAGTTAGGATTCACATATGCGGTTAAATAGTGTCCTCTGTCTCCTCTCCCTGCTCTTCTATGAAGACAATATCTGTGTTTTTTATAGAGGGCAGTGCATGGTAGGGATCAGGACACTGTGCTAAACACTGAAGCAAACTGCTCCGTGCAAGATAATTTCCACAGTTGTTATCTGAGTAAAAATGAGGTTGCTGGACCTTCCCCCAACCACCCTCAACAATTGCTTTGTTCATTGTGGCTTCCCTATTTGATGTATTTTCCCCTCCATTAGCCCCCTCTCGCCAGCCCACCACTTTGTCATATGTGTAAATGTCAAGTAGCTTTAAAAATGAATCAGAACATTATTTCTGCAACCCTTAGATATCTGATCGCGTCCATCTCCATACTAGCCCTCTAAAATGCTCTCTGTAATTACTTGGTATGGGCTAAGTTGGACTCATTTAGTAACAGATAAGTGTAAAGTGAATTACTGGAACTTACTCGGTTCCTCAGCCAGATTTCAGACTTCTCACATCTCTTTCCTTAGTTGAACAACTAATTTGTTTAGTACCTCATCCCACACCATGTTAGCATCAATGCCAGGATTTGCGAGGGTTTGCTCTCAAATTAGGCCAAAATGCAAACTATAAAAACAAACCCAAATAATTTTCCAGGAAATTAATCTTTGTGATTTATTTTATTTTCAAGCTTTGAAAGATATTTTAAAATTAATCATTATATTATNCGTTTAATTTTTGAATTTAAATTTAAATATGAAATACAAATATAGACAGTTTAAACCTTTCAGGATTTTGGTGGGATTTGCTGTTTGTGTTCTCAACCCAGGACTTTGCCAAGGTGAACATGAATTTGCAAAATGTTTTGGTCTACCTGAGACTCTTTTTTTAATTTCAGCAAATTCTCAACCACCAAATGTCATCTTCAGCTGCATGAGCAGGATTTTTTCGTGGGGTGAAATAATATAATGCTGTGGCTTCAAGGAGCTGTTTTGGCTTATTCAGTGAGCATGGATTAACTCGAAGGGCTCTGGAGGCTCAGAGAACTCAAATCCCTTCTTTCCATCTAACTAGCAATGGCCAATATGATATATACAGTCCCCTATCACACGATGTAGTTACAGCTGGATGGCTCTTTACCTCATATAGTCATCAATTCCCAGAAAATACAAACAGAGATGTAGGGTTGAATGGAGCCTGTGTTTGTTTAGAGACTTTCTTGCTGCCCAGTGAGTAGCAGTTTCAAGTAGTTCAAGGCACAAGTGATCAGTTTGCTGTTTCTTGCTGTATTTGGTGCCATGTTTAGTCACCTGCTGTAGGGTTACACTGTCACTGATGAGTGGGTTCAGGAGCGACTGTGGCTCTGAGAGTACATTTGGAAATCCCATCTGTACTGGGAGAGAGAGTGGGCTTGGGAGTGAGTGGAGCTTTAAGAATGCATTTGGAAGATGATGCGGTCTTGGGAAGAGTATCAAGAGTGGGCATAGTATTTGGAAAAAATGCATTCCTTGATGTGCTCTTGGAGGTAGTTTTTTGGACTCATTTTGCTTTAGGGTTTGGGAGCTTGCCTTGCCTTTTGTGTGTGTTAGGGCTGGCACTTACGTTTCTGCTGGAAGGTCTTTTCTTGACCTGTCATCTGATATTTCCATGGCATCTTGCACCCACTGGAGGTCAGTCCTCACACAGATCTTGCAGTGTGCTGTAGTAAGGAACCTGCAGAAGAGAAGGAAAGCCAGGCAGCCATTACACTTCTGGTTTCTAACTCAAGATTCGCTGTAAATGTTACAATGAGACCTTTTAAATTTATTTCTCGTCACATATTCCGTACAAAACCAGACAGCAAATCCAACTGTTCATACATTGACTATAATATTTTTTTACATATATATGCTTACACTATATATAATTATACTCACATGCAACGTATGAACAGTTGGTGTTGCTGCCTGCAACTGTGAACTGTTCCGGGGAGTCTCATATACAGCAGATAGCTGGTGAACAGCTGGTTAAAGAGTTACTAAGCTAAAGGATAAAGGTACCTGGCAAAAAACATCATCTATGCTTAGAAAATAGGTATATTTGTGTAGCAGCACGAAGTACCACTAGTGGGAGCATCTCAAAATGTTCTCCAAGGGTAGATCAATGATTGCATAGGATGAAAGCTGTGCTTCATATTTCTCCAAGTGTATAAACTGCAGTGTTTTTATTTTGGGTGCCAGCTTCCAGTGCTGTACAGCACCTGTAAATTCTATATGCACAGCAGCTCCAAAACTGAAGGTTAATTTGTCTTAAGGTAGGCATCCAAAAATAGAAGCCACTCCCTCTTCCCCCTGGTATGCAGTTTTGAAAAGAATGAAGTGTGTCAAAAGGCCAACAGGTTTGTAGTGACTGCTGGTGAATTGATGGTGATCCTGGTCATTATTTCTCCCTTCCCTATACAAGTGTGTTCTGCAGAAGGAATGCACTGAGGATTTACTATGATGGAGGTGACAGCCTAAAAGTCTGGGCAGCTCTTACCAAGAAGCTCGTGGTATCTATGAGCATGTTCTCAACTCTTGATGCAGGAACCGGCCTTTTAAGAAAAAACAGGAAATGCAATGAGCACAAAGCTCCACATTTATAATTCTGTTTATCTCCTTTTTAATGTCCTGGCGTTCACTTTTCTGATCCTTTTTTGCCTTTTCTCTCTCTATGCCTCCCACACTCCTTTGCAACTACTATTCTAGCCTGTTGTTTCCTCTTTATTCTTTTCACAGCAGGACCAATCCATCTCTCATCTTTTTATTTGCAATTCTTTTGCAATTCTAAAAGCCTTTAACACTGGCTTTTTAGAAAAAATCAAACTCACCTTACAACTAACAGCAAATTCCTTGAAAAGTATCCTTACAACATGGCCTCAAAACCATGGGTTTTTAGAATCATAGAATCATCTAGGTTGGAAGGGACCTTTAAGATTATCAAGTCCATCAACCTAACACTGCCAAAACCACCACTAGACTGTGTCCCTCAGCACTGCGTCTACCTGTCTTTTAAATACCTCCAGGGATGGTGATTCTACCACCTCCCTAGACAACCTGTTCCAACGTTTAATAACCCTTTTGGTGAAGAAATTTTTCCCAATATCCAATCTAAACCTCCCCTGGCATAACTTGAGGCCATTTCCTCTTGTCCTATTGCTTGTTTTTGTCTCTTTTCCACTTTGTTTTTGGCAAAATCTCTCTTCTTTAGCATGTTGGTCAACAGAACTATGACCTACCTTGGTTACTCCTCTAAACCTTGTCACCTCTGCATATTCCTTGTACTTAACAACAAAAAATCCCAGGGTATTTTTCCACAGACTTTCTGCTGCATGTCTCTCTCTCCACATGGGAATGTTTCATAGCAAATTATCCCTCCCAGAAAACAGAATTACTTGGTTCTAACAAGCTATTAACAACGCTGTGAACAAGGAAGATCAGATATAGAACTACTCTCCATGAAATTGCTGAGATTAAGCAGCAGCAAAAAGTGGCAGTAACCTCAGGGTGTGCATGGGTCACTTCATGAAAGAGTTAGAGGTGTCCTTGGTTTTGGTTGGCTTTCTCTTGTATTGTGAATGTGTATTTTCTGTGCTTTTTTTTTTTTTTTAACTTTGCATGAGGCTCCATGTGATTGGTGCCTGTGATTTTTGCACTCTCAAGTCTATGCAAACATTTTTATTCCATTTGTGGTTATGCACACCACCTGAGAGCTTCAGCAGCAGGCATAATCTGTGGATTTGAGGCTGCATCACATCACCACTCTAAATAATGGGCAACAGTGGTCTTAAGGTCTTAACTGTACAAAGTCAGGAATAAGACTTCATTATGTAAATCCTTTGTACCCCTTTGTCTTGGATGCTGGTTTTGTTTCCTCTATCCTCACATCTATAACATATTTATCGGCAAGATGAGGATACTAGAAGATTAGGTCTATAGAGAGCAGAGAAGGGCAAATAAGAGATGAAATACAAGTATGCACAGCAAAAAGGGAAAGACTGTATCTGAAATTGACTCAGAAATCTTCATAAAATGCCATTAAGCCATGCAGCTGATTGCCATAAAGCACCAGCGAGATAACCCCTATATATATGGCTTCAAGGTTTCATAGTTACGGGAGAGCAAATAAAAGTTTTCTAAGGCACAGAAACTTTCCTTGCATTAAGATGGAAGCCCACCACTAAGATGAATCTCCCATGTCAGCAAGTCATGCTGTAACTGTCTTCAACAGAATTTCTTGCTGGTTTGATCGCATGAATCAACTCTGGCTGAGAATGAATCCTGAACTCATCAGACTGCGGGTACAGTGTGGTTGAGAATGCCTGTTGGCTTGCAAATTTGCATCTCACTTTGTGCACAGTGGAGATATCAAGCTGAAAGATGATCAGAATAGATGTGGTGTGGAGTTTAATCACTGGCGGCTTCTGTGTCAAGGCAGAGAAGAAAGTGATTAACATGAATTAATGGAGTTTATATACTGTTGTTCAATTGTCAGGTCCTGACTTTGTCAAAAAAGGTTGTGGAGTAGTGGGAAGGGGATACATAAGGAGAAAATTTTAATTCTGATGAGAGAAAACCTCCTCTTTCCTGTCCATTATCTCTTAGTAGCTGCCTTGTGAAGGCCTTTCCTGCTCAAACCCTGTTGTGGCTGAAGTTCTGTGAATTAAGTTTTATTTTAGCTTGGTTTAATTTAGCTACTTTTCTGCTGCACTATACTGTGTTTTGAACATTGTCTGTAAAGAGCCCCGCGTAAGCACAGAATGACAGTCTCTGACCAACAGAACGCTGTCAAAGAGAACAAACATCAAAGGAAAGCTAGTTTTTTTAATGGAAACAGGAATGAGGTGCCCCAATCATAGTGGCTGTGTAAGTGTGTATACTCTAAATGGTATCTTTAGAAAACGCTCTGGAAGGTGTACCACATGTTCCTTCTGTGAGGGGAAACTTGTTGAAAGTTTAGTGCTGTCCCCTGACCTCCAGGGAGCCCAGGCTGATACCACAAAGTGCTTGGGCTGTCTGAGGGAAAGCCCAGAAGACATGCTCTCACCTGTAGAACATAACCGTCACCACAAGTCATCTTGTGTATCACGCTTTTGAGTAGGGGCTCCATTGGGCAGCCAGAGGGAAATTGGTGGGGCTTCAAAGCAAAACATATGTTTTAGAGAGTTTGCAAATAACGTTCATGTAATTCAGACCATCAGCTGAAGTGCTGAGATCTCTTAAATGGTTTCTGAGATAGAAAAACCCACACAGCTATAGTTCTCCCCAAATCTTTAGCTGTAATCCCAAAGCTTCTTCCAAGATTTTCTCTGAGGGATAACTCTTTCTTATGGTTGTAGTTTTAAAGACTGAAATTAGGCATTCTTGGAACTTCCATTCACTACAAGTAGTCACAATAGGAAGGAATCAACCAGTCTGAGTTTAAAAAGTTTAGTTTACCCCACCTCTTTTCCTCCAACTGGATTTTTCATTTAAAAAGTTAAATCTGAGCCCATAAAGCATATGCCTTCGAGTAAGTTTTTTATAATCATATTACTAATGTTATCCAGTAAGTAATTACCACTCCACTTTTCTTCTAGCATAATAAGAATCTAGAAATTGAGATCTGCAATATTTTGCCAGTTTAGCTGCTTAACTTGATTGGTGTCATTACAGCAGGTCCTCCTGAGCAGACAAGTTCTCCCTCATGGGCGATGCTGATGCTAGAAGGCCTTAATAAATCAAACATGAACCGGCCAGCACCTCATGGAAAGCACCCCAAGGGTAATACCAGGTGAACTGGCAACTTGGCATGGTAATTGCTGTTCTGGGTTTGTTTATAGGCAGGGTCAGGATGATCCTGGAGGCAAGATGGAGCCGTAATAGACTCATTTTCTTCTCACACTGCACAGAGAGGCACTAGGCAATTATCACTTGAGGTTTTTTTGTGAATCAATGTTGTCCCACTGGGGAATACCAGGGTAACTCTCTAGCGGTCTTAGAGCAGCGGGCATGTTAGAACTGGCACCATGGTGGACATTAGGCAGCAGGTGATAAGAAACAAGCAGGTATTTTCCCCAGTGAGAAGCCTACAGAAGCCTCATCTTGCACATGTATTCACATGCACGCACAAACACATGAATGCGTAAAGATCTATGCACCCTTACTGTCACTTTCTCTAGCACCAGTCTTTCAGGGAGTCCCCAAGTTCTAGTGCTTACTCTTAAAACAACCACTTCTTCACTCCATGGTTCTTGAGGAAACCGTAACCTCAGTGTGGAACTAAAAGTCTCAGAAACCCAGAAGGAACAAAAACGTTATCAGATTTGTTTGATGTGTTATGATTTCTAAATAGCTTTTGAGGTGTTCTGTCTTTTTTTTTCCCCTTCAGTTATCATGGCTTAATGCAAGAAATATTCAGTATGATACATAATAATCAGCCCAAATCAAGTGACAACTACTGCACAAAAATGAACAATTAAGTCATTAGTAGAACAGGACATGAACTTGTATTTTTGGAGTCCTTTTCTTGTGTCTTGTGACCGGACCAGCCTCTTTCTTGGCATAACAAACATGTAGTAATTTGGTCTAGACTCTTTTATTCTAAGCCACAGCCAGATGGAAAGGAAAAAACAAAACTTCTCCAGGAAAAGGCCTGCTGTGCAACCCCATTTTACGTGTTCTCTTTAAAGGGGCAATAAGCAGGCCTTGAACCAGCACATGCTCAGGAAATGTCTCAAATAAGCCTAACAAAGTTAGAAGGTTTGTTTAAATTGCAATCCCATACTTGGTTTGGTATAGTTATCTACTGTTTTACACAGCAGGCTTCTCAAACTCCCTGGAGAACAGGTGCTGGAAAGTGTGTCCATGGCTTGCTCCAGTCATTTTCTAGGTGGGATCTTTTATGGGCTGATGTATCCCGTTTCTAATGATGGTGAAATTATTAGCAGAAGAGGTTTTTTTGCAGTACTTCCTTTCCTGTTGGTAATGTAGAAACACATAGGCAGATTGTACAAATATGGAAACACTAGTTTTTGTCCGTCTGAACCTGCTGGTTCAGTTGTTTTAATGTTTCCTAGCCTAGAGGGTGAGAAGGATCAGGTGAAATAGGTTTTCTTCTCTGCTTTAATATTTGCTCTTTGTGGCACAGTTTCCCCTCTCTCTGCTGCCTTTAAGTATCAAGTGAAATGGGGGGAAGGTAAACCATGGCATGACAGAAGAGTATTTTTTAAAATCTTCTGGGCAGCCTCTGTAGGAGTTGTCCTGGCAGGTTTGTTCCCTTCTTCTCAGATCTCCTAAGCAAAATACAAGTTGTGGGTGGATAGCATAGGGTAGGAAATAGCAGACAGAAATAGCTCTCAGTGTTAGTAAGTGCACAGGCATTGCGGTAGACAGTAAGGGGCGTCAGGAGGGTGCCCTCAGAGCAGGTCAGGTATTGCTGCAGGAAGGGCAGAGAGAGAGGATGGGCTCACTGGGGCACGCAGCAGTGGTGGTGCTGGTCATGGAGCACGCTATATACAGTTTTATCATGCTCTCCAAATCTCTGAAATTCGTATTTTAAATTACACTGACGACCATTGCAGTGTAGTAATTTCAGATGTTTTCAATTTGTTGATTCCTAAAAATTTGCTACCGGAAGAGTACAGCTTGGGGCTTCTGGGTTTATGGCAGATCTTTTAAGCTTCTCTTTCCCCACTGTGATGAGAAACTTACCCTAGTGCAGATGCCACAGAGCAGAGGGAGCAAGTAAGCTGCTGCTAAAACACTGTGACTTATTAAGGACTAAATGGCAGCTACCTCGTACCACTTTCTCCTGGCACAACTCTCGGTCACACCTTTCCTATTTGCTATCCCACTACCTTTCCCCTCACCTTCTGCTTTACTGGCTTGCCATAAAATTTGAATAAGCATGTTCTGTAGCAAACCCCAATAATTTGGCTTAAGCAATCAATTAATTTTCAATTTAAAATATAAGGTTTAGCTTTCCAAAATCCATGTGGTGCATTGTTACACAGGGATGAGAGAAGAAAGTGTTTGTATTTGCTGAATTAAAATGCTTTACTTGTCATGTCATGTAGCAGTATTAGGCAAAACAGCATCATTGATGCACTAGTATTTGTACACAGGTATCCAGTTTCTCCTCCCCTTTTCATCCAACCATGTGGAGTCTTGAGCAATCTGTTAAAATTTCAGCTGATGAAAACCTCCAGTGCAAAGCAAAGGACAAATGGTCCTCAGAAGGCACGTAAAACACCAATCAAGGAATATCCCAGCTCATCACTGAGGGTTAGGGATTGAATGTTGTTGTAACAGTTTCTGGGAAAGCTGATTGTCATTGTAAACCCTTAACTTTCTAGTTCCTTAATTATAAGTAAGCAGTGAAAATAATATAGCTGCAGCTATGTAAAGTCGTTGCCCAGGAAGTATACTTTTTCATGCAAAAAGCCAGCTTGCCCAAAGGGGTAGGTGGTTGTCCTGTCTGCTTCTGTTGAAGTTAGTGAAGCTGTGAATACTTACACAGTTTGAGGGTTTGTCCACTGTGCTCTCTGATGTCTTTTCCCTGTGCCTAAAGACCTGACCAGACCACATCTTTTCAGACCCTTTGGAAGCGGTGCGAGTAGTGTGCGATGGAAGAGAAATGGTTCACCCGTTTCAAAAATTGCTGCTCCCTCGTCTGCCATGTGTATTTGGAGGGTCCTTTCTGGTGAAGTGGTGCACAGGAGGTACAAAAGGAGTCAAGGAAATCAATGTTCATATTTCGGACAGCAATCTAGCAGAGGATGAGCAGGAAGGGAAGCAGTCACTGTGAACCCCCTGCTCCTTACCTCACTCGGAGAAGAAATGGTGGTCAGCCAGGGAGGACATCAGTGCAACCACAGCCCCAGATCTGCAAACAAACCTTAGAGCCTAACTTCCTGTTTAAGCGAGATGTTTCCTAAAGATTTTGGAGAGACCGAGACTATGGTTCTTACTTGCATCCAACACAACAGCAGCACTCTAGTTCTTCGTTTTGCACTTTCCTTTTGTGTGTGTGTGTGAAAAGAAGGTTTAATCATATTTTCCATTCTTTCTAAAGCATTTTGAGAGCCTCAGGGAAAAGCGCTAGGCAGGAGCAGTGCCATTACAGATAAGGTTCCAGATTACACGCAGCTAGACATGACAAAAATAGCACACAACTAGGACCACAGCAAGGACTGGGGTAAGGAATGGACAGGGAAAGACAGGGAAATCCGTGGGGTTTAATGACCGAATGGGAAGAGATCTTGAGAGCACTCATGACCCATAGTAATTAACTCCCAAGAAGTGCACAAGGATCATTGCAGATCTTGCAAGGTATAACAAACAAGATGTAATTTTAAATAGGATGATTCACTCTTAAAACTGATTATTAATCATGCTATGAACTGTGATGAGGATGAGCAGATATAAAATATTAATTGCTATATGACGGTTAATTAATATATCCTCAGGTTATGATAGTCCTAATTAAAAAAATTTATATTCACTTCAGCAAGATTAATTCTAGGATAAGATACTACGGAGTATGAGCAATGGCATTAAAATTCTTTCTGCAAAAAGCATGTTAGTTAGTTCTAGTCCTGGATGAATTTGATTAGTGGAAGCTGATGATATTAATCTCAGAGTTTACTGTAAAAATGCTTTTATAGGTGACCTGGTTTTGTAGGCTGCTGATAGTCTGATGATGCTGAAGGGAACAGAAGTGTTTCTGTTGTCTATAATACGAGGGACTGGGGCCTTGAGATTGGCGATTCAAAATTAACGAACACCAATTTATACATTGCCATGCTCCAGAAACATCTTATCTCAGTATTTAGAATCATAGAATCATAGAATCACTTGGATTGGAAGAGACCTTCAAGATCATCGAGTCCAACCATAAACCTATGCCAAAACCACCCCTAAATTTCTTTCTACCTGTAAAGTTCTTACCGAGTTTGTAGCAACAGCTATTTTTTTCTAGCGTAGCTGGTAACAAGAACTTCAGACAGGAAGCATCACTCCATATAATGGAGGCTCAGGAGCCTGCCTTGGCTCTACTTTGTAGTGTGATACATATATAGTTCTCCTTCTTTTCCCTGCCTGAGCAGTAGCACTGCTTTAAAACATGCCCTGGATAGTGAAACCCAAATGCATTTTCCTACACAGGAGTGAGCTATGACAGAATGTGAGTCGCAAATTCTGTCTGCAGACTTGACCAGAGCAGGGAACTGTAGAGAACGGCTTTGAGAGTAACGTGATCTCATTTCCATCATGTAGTCTGGAAGTGTTGTACGATCACATGTGTCACTATGAGGTTATTTGTGATGGGAAGGCCGTAGTTTAGCAGCAGTGCAGGCTACATACATGCTGTAGTATGAGAGGAAGTTTATTACTGGAGCGCCTCTGCCTATACCTCTCCTTCACCCCTCAAGCTGCTCAAATGCCAGTTTTCTCTTTCTGCCCAGAGCAATTCTGTGTCTGCCTCTGATAATGTGGGGATCATCCTAGGGTTGTGTGGGGTCTGACTTTTAAGTACCCGAATGTTTGAAGAGGTCTTGCCTGAAATATGGACTTTATAGTTGAAATGTGGTATAGAAAGCTCAGAATCAGATTGCTTTTGAACAATCTGAGTCATGAGTTGGGAGTAGTGTCATCTCTACCTGGCTTGCCCAAAAGTTCTCAGATTTGTACTGTCATCTTGGTACCTGTTTCAACAGTCTCCATCTGCATTACATGCAAGCAGACAAACATACTATGTGATTCCAGGTTTATAGTAACTTTATTAAAATCCAAAACCTTCCGTTAGTAGAATTTATCAATTTTAAAAATATGAGACATTTATATATATGTAGTCCTCTAGGGTAGGGAGTTCGTATGAGTTCGTGAAATACAGATTCCAGACATGGTTTGTTCTTGCTTATTCAGAGAAAGCCGAAGGATAAAATAAAACAATTGTTTAAGGTTTATCTCACATGAGGGTGAAACTGAAGTAACTTCATAGAAGTCAGTGGGTAGAATAAGTCTTCCCCAGTACAAGGCTGAATAGGGTTACATTCGTAGAGTTACCCTGAATTACTCCAGGTCATCCCTTGGTGAGAGTATCCATACATCACTGTGGACTGAGCTAATAGTGCAGCACTGCGTATAAAAATAGAAAGCCCAAGGATCTTCTGAATATTGCACTGATCAGGTGATAGCCTGAAGCATTCGATTAGTTTACTTATAGATTATATAGGTATGAGTAACTGTTAAATTACATAGCACATTCTCAAACCCAGCATTCAATGCAGAACATTCTGACCTCCATCAGGATAGAGGTCTACAGTCAGCCAGCTCGTCTTCCCTACAGTATGTGAAACTATCTGCCATTCCCCCTTAAATACCATACTGATCAGGACAGAAAGAATGAAAAGATATCTACATTCAGTTTTAAATAAATATTAGCAAACATTGCAGAAAATGAACAGTGTAACAGAGTCCTGCTATAAAACAAAGAAGTCAGCAGACATTCAACTAGTGATGAACAGATTCTGATGAGTTTGTGTTTGTTCAGAGGTTTTATTGCCAATTAATAAATAGGAATTAAAAGCAGATACTAAGCTTTTCTTCCCTGTCATGTGCAGCACTGATGATGATTCCATTTAGCTGGCCTTAGATTCTTGCCTAGGACAGGATTATTTGCGTTTGGTGGTACGTTTTTGGTCTATTATCTTCATAGCAGACTGCACCCACTTCTGATCAGCGCTTATGCAGATCTTGATACCTTTTGTGGTGATAAACCTGTAGGAAGAAAGAAAGCAAATCAGGGGGCCGTTAAATTTCAGTCTCCAAACCCAGGTTTACTGTTTTTGGTTTTTACGCGGAACATGAGGAACAATGTGGTAAAACCATATCATATGCCAGAGTTTGTAGTTGTTACTTCGAATAACAATACTTAGCACTTAACAACATGAGTTCCCTATTTATGGCATAGGCATGTATGTAACATACATGGACATGTGTATATATACTGCCATTTAAAAAAAGGACTACAGCTGATATTCTGAGATTTTATATGAAATCACGATGCACATTTACGTCCCGGGAGGAGATCCCAGATTTGATAAAAATGCATGTTCATGGGATCAAAAGACGAAACACAGCTCCTAGCAGGAGTCAAGAGTTACCCCGAACTCTTCTGCATGATCTTCCCCCTTGGCTCAATTCAGTGCACTGGGCCTCTGACTGCCCCAACCTGACCCCTTGCTGAGATTTTCCCCCGCTTTCTGAGCACAAAAAAAAGATGTGGCTGTTCAGTGAGATTTCTGGCAGCGTTTGTGAACAGCACACCTCTCAGCTCTCTGAGGCCCACCCCTCTCCCCCCACTCCCTCAGCTGCCTACTGACTGCTTCGTGGGGGAACCGGAAGGGTGACCTCAACTAGCTAGATTTAGTGAGTTGGGCCATGAAGTGTCTTCTGATGCCCCTTCCCCTTTTGATGGTAGTGTGTTTGCATAAATGCGTCTGAAGGTGAACTGTGCACTGGGTACTTACATGACGGCATTTACTGGACTTTGTTGCTTTTCATAGCTGACAAGGTTTCGGATGTTCAGTTGCTGTGTAGACAGACGTACACAACTGAATTTGCGCATGGGCTGACTTCCAATGCTTCCTAGAAAGGGGAAAAATAGATAAATGACAAAGGCAGTCAATACTATATTCATATTTAGCCACAATTACTTAATAAATTATGAATTCCATCAGATTTCCAGTTGTGGTTAAAACATGAGTGTCTGATGATGTACAGCTGCAATACCACTTATGTAAGAGAGCTTAGGTATTTCTTGTGATGCATCCTGCCATCTCTTAAGTCTTATTGCTATTTCAGTTAAGATACTAATCTTCACCTGTTCCCCTGAACAATTATATGAGCATTCTGAGCCTAGGGAGTCACTGCAGCATAGCAGAAAAGGTATTTGGCATCATTCATAAGGAGTTCTGTATCATCTGCAAGTAAGTGTCCATATGGCACCTTTACTGGGTGGTTTTCCAAATGCCATCTGAATGTGTATCAGTAATTCCCCTTACTTTCCAACTGAACAAAAAGAAAGCAAGGCTACTTGTCTCATGCTGGACATCCAAAAACTACCATTAAAAAAAATTGTTGAAAGAAATGGAGGTATATCTGCCAGAAGACTAAGTACTTGAATACTCTTGCTGTAAGTCTGGTTTCATAGGCAATGGAGTACTACTTGATCCTCTCTTTCTCCAACATTTCCATAGATTTCAGAGAAATAAGCTGGTGATTAATAAAGAGGATCACTATCTAAGTGTAAAATTCTCTGGACAGTTGTTACCTTACATGATGATAACTAAAAATGGGAGCTCATTTAAGTGAGGTAGAGTATATACATACACATTACTGGAAGCCTCCACTTACTAGTTTCTGGTTTTCTCCCACACATCAAAGATAGGTTTGGGAAGGCATGAGGGGGGACAAACAGAACACTGCTGTATTCTGAGGTTTCTCTTTAAAGAATTTATAGAGAAAGTGGCTTGAGAAAGGTCCAAAAGCTGTTCCAGTGCAACTTGCTAAATAGAAAACCTGCTTCACAAAATCTCATTATCTATGAGGTTTTCTTTGAAATAATCAGAATAGCTGAAACAAACACACATTAGCCTTTGGAGAAGCTGGAGCATAGCCAGCGCATTGGTACTGGCAGAGTAGCTAGCTCCTGAGATTTTGTTGCCTGAAGAAATATCTCTTCTGATCTCGCTTTAGTCATGAGTAACGTGATGCTTTTTTTGATGATTCATTACAAATATGTATCTTACTGCCTCACTCAGATTGGTTTTCAAAATGTGGGATTCAAGAGCTCAAAGGTAGTCAAGCAATCCTTACTAGTCCTGGAAATATTCTCTCTACTACTGAACTATCTCCAAGGAATGTATGCAGGGAATACCAGAAAAGCTCCTGTAAGCCTGGGAACAAAACCAAATTGCTCTGCACCTCTAACTATCCTTTTCTTCTGGTGGGGCTTTTTTGGTTCTCATTCTTCTTTCTAATCCTTTTTTCTATCCATTGCACACCACCTCAGTGTGCTTTTTCAGATCTGGTGACATTTATGGCAAATAATAAAACCTGGAAAATGACATTATGAACTGGCAGCCTGTGATACGAAGACACACATTGCTGAGATGAACAGCAGTAGCATTAATCAACGTACAAGAATGTAGTATGCTCTAGCTCTGGGGGCACTTGGTCAACATACTCCGTGCATAGCTACATAATCCTGTGAATGCTTAGCAGGTCTCAGTTTGGTTTTGGTGTGGTTTTGTGAAGATGCCTTTTCTGTGTGTTTCTCTTTGCATATTTTTGTGGGTTAGCATACGGCTTGCATATGAGTATTTTCCGTGATTTTTATGTGCTTGTTTGCGTGAATCTGATTGTGTGTAAGAAGACACATGCGTATGTGTGTATGTTCATGCTTTTGCATGATCCATGTAGCCTAATCCAAATGTCACAGACCTAAACATCACTGTAGACAAACTTATTTAAAACATGGCTAATAAACATGGCTCATGTCAGTGCTCATAAGTGGTCTCAAACAAGATGTTAAATTGTATAAAATCAGGAAGAGAGAGAAGACAATGTATAAATCCATTGCTACCCTTTGCAGTTTTTGTTCATACTTTGCCTGTCCGTGACAAAGTATTTAGCTAGAAACAAGCAAATATGTGGTACAAAATTGGAAGAACTTTTTAAAATAGGGACATTAGAGAGATTAAGGCTATATAGTTGGAGAAAGACAAATAAAAATAATATAATATAAATACATATGAAAGTATTATATCTAGCAAAAGAGAAAAAGTACAAGAAATATTTTTCATTAAATATTATTAACCTATAGAACTTATTGCTGTATGGCACCAGAGAGATTAAAAGACATCACATCTTCATGATTTCATGATTTTAAGAGAGAGAATAATGCACAGAAACTCTTTAAGTGTTCTAAGGCACAGAAACTCTCCTTGCATTAAGGCAGTAGCCAACCACTAATTGACAGGACATCAGATGATATCTCCTGTAAAGCTGCCTTTCTTGCAATTCTGATCTGGATTTCTTGCGAGTTTTATCTTATGAATCATCTCTGTCTGAGAATGAATCCTGCTCATCATACCACTGGAGCAATGTGGAGCAATTACTGTCTTCCTCTTGGGTTGTAAACTTACCTTTCACCGTGTGCACAGTGAAGACGCCAAGCCAGCAGAGGACGAGGACAGCTGCAGCGTGGAGTTTCATTGCTGGTGGCTTCTTTGTCACGGCAGAGGAGAAAGTGGCTATTGTCAGCCCCCTTTCACAGAGTTTATATGTTGTCGTTCAGCGGTCAGTTCTTGTGTTCACTTTTGGGGCGTCATGGGGGGGCTGACTATAAGCGGAAAAAATTGAGCAGCAGTAGTTTTTCTGGTGACAGAGAACCACCTCCTTTCCCCCACCCGTCCTTCACTAGCCCCCCTGTGAAGGCTTTTCCTGCTCAAACCCCGCTGTGGTTGCACTTGCTTCTGTGTTGCGAGTAGGGTTTATTTCAAGCTGCAAAAAGTGAGAGCTCTTGTTCTGTAGTGGAAACGTTTAATAAATGTTCCTGTCCTTTCACACCTTGAGTTAGAAAGCCGTAGCTAAGCTGCACCGCAGAGGCACAAAGTGACATTCAGAGTTACCTCTTTGACCAATGGACCACTTAAAAAGGGGAACTATGAGCTAAAGGATGATGGAAACAGGAACGCCTTGGCTTTTTCCATAGTGGCTGTAGATCGTTGGTCATTTCAATGCATAGCTTTGGAGGGGTTTCATTCCTATTTCCTATGTGTGGTGGAGGTGGTCAAAACTCTTCTGTTTTCTCTGTGATTTGACATGGACAAAGCTGATATCACTATGTGCTGGGAGAAAGAAGAGTGAACACACTTACATACAGAGCCAGATCCACTGGCTCTCCTGCCCGTCAGGCATAACTAAAACACAGTGGTTTCAAAGAGGAGTTAGAGTTTGTAACATTTTCATTTGTTTGTTTGTTTGTTTGTGATATGGTGTTTCTAGTGTAAAAAATGGAGCCCAAGAAAGTAACCAGGCAATCAGAGAGGCACAATTTACAGGAAAGAAGAAAAGAGTTCTTGCACTTCATTGTAAACATGCTGTTGATAACACGTCTGTCAACTTGTTCCAGTTGTGCCTCTATCAAAAGCGTCCTGGTTTGCAGTCTGTGCAAGTCCTATTACCCAGTTTTAGGCGTCCTTTCTATGGACTTCTTTAGGTCTCTTGTGGTAAGGTGGTCCGAGTTACTACAGACTACATGCCTGTGGTTCTGCGCCTGCAGATATTTTTCAAGCAAGCCGTGGACCTCCAGGCCCCACACAAAGCAGCACCGAAGCCGGCATCATGCTCTGGAGCCTCTGAGCAGGAATCTCCTCTGGTGCTTTACACTCTGGACCACTTCTGTGCCTGGTAGAAAAAGCCATGGCTTGCTAGGCCCACGGAGACCCAGCCGGGCCCGGTGTGAATAAACAAGCAGCAGACTGCCTGATGCTTGACGTTGTAAGGCGGTGGTGTAGGACAGCTGTCAGTGCAAAGCCTGGAGCAAGCGTCCATTCATGCGAGCCTGAAGTTTCCCCTGCTCTTACATCCAGGCCTCACTTCAGCTGGTTACTTTCAGTTTTCCAAATGCTTGATAGCGTCAATGTAAATTGCTCTGCATGGGGAAACGCCACATGTGGAATTCAATTTCCTAAGATTCCTCAGGTAAATTAAGACCGAGCTAAGAACTGAGATCAAATACTTGACTCCTAGGCTGGAATGGCTGGTCTGTAACCTCAGGAAGAGTCTGTAGGTCTTGCAGGTAGAGAACATGCTGCTTGGTTTACTTGTATATACACGCATATTCTTTGTTCATTTTGGTTTGATTCTTTTATCTTACATGTACCGTGCAACCCAGGGAAAAGCAATGGCAAAAGTAGACAGTAAGCAGGTGTAAGGTACTCGCTGCTTCACTTGAATGCCTGCTAAACCCATTTGGAACTCTGATGCAAGTTACAACGAACTGGAAGCCAAAGCTTCAACAGAAGCCCCTAAAGAGTATCCCTCATACCACATGGGGGAGTAACCATACTGACCTCAGCCGCAGTACTGGGAAGTCTAATGTTAAGTTTGTGTCCCAGCAGCATAGCAACCTGGTGTTTTGCTGCGCACTGCCTGAAATGACCCCTTGAGTGAGATATTCTAACTTTTTGATAGTTGGCAGCCTTGAGCTGCTACACTTTGTCATTGATGGTAGAGAGAAGTTTTCTCCCCATTAAGAGAGGAGATGCTTCTCCACCTCTGCTCACTGATGCAGTATGTACGTGTATGTATATACTCAATGTCTACAGCTTTGAGAAGAAGGGTCACCAGCTGTATTGAGCATGAGCCAGCCCAGAAAAAGTCAGTCCTTCCCACAGAAGCTTCTGCACATTGTAGATTCACCCCTGGAGGTGTTAGAAAGCCCATTGCTTCTTTAGTTTTTCACTATTCTTAAGGATGGATGGAAAACTTGCCCTGTGGCAAATTTTTCCCCTTCTTTGTAGTTCCCATTTGCTGTGGCCTCCTGGGCTGTCATTCTGTGTAGCTGGCTTATGTCCAGTGTGGTCTGTGTTTTGGAGAAGAGTTTTGTGGGCGGGAGTCCCCTGGCCCTGTCTGTGGATATTTGGTGATCTCTGGTGTTCTAATGTTGTATAAGGCTCATTTTGCATGTACCCTGACACCAGTGTGCACTATCTGTGCTGTGGCAAAAGCTTAGTGCAGGATGATCAGAAAAGACACATAGTCTTTCTATTTTCTTGCTGGTAAGTCATATTAAAAAGACAGCTAATAAGTGACCAAAGTACTTTCCTATTAGTGGTTCTCAGCTCTATGTAAGTTGAATGTTAATGATACTTGTCCTGGGGTTTGACGGCCTCTTGTATGGCTCGGTCATCACAGGCTGCTTTCAAAGCATTACAGAGTAAAATGGTCATTTGCAGCTTGTGATACATCCACAGATGAAACGAAAGGTGTGATTATGGAGTTCTCTAATAGTTTTTAACTGTGGATAAAGATTACTAACTTTACCATGATGATTCCCAAACACTTGGGTACAGGTATGGTGTTTTGTGCACCGTAAGAGCTGCCCCTTCTCCTCCCCTCCACATCTCATGTGTAACACATGCACTCTTTGCTGAGGGAAAGCAGGTGCCAACAGTGGATATCACAGGTATGGATGTGTAGGTGTATCGGTATTTAACCTTTGGAGCCTGCGCAGGTGCAGAAAATCACAGGCTTTGAGTTAGTCTTCTAGGCTTCCTGTACAATGTGGGGAGAGGCTGGGACACACAGCCCCAGCCGCAGGAGAGGACAGCAACAGCAAGCTCCTGCTCGAGGAGCTCAAAGGCCCTCCTAAGCCTTTCAACCCCTGTTTGTGCAGAGCAGCCTTGCTTCCATTTTACCAGTGCAGGGGCTGGGGCAGAGAGAGGTGAAGGGAGAAGTGAGACTGCTCACGCACAGCAGGATTCAAAGTCAGAGACTGATCTAGCACAGCTCCTAGCCCATTGCTGAATGCAATAGTTTCCTTAATTTTTACCGAGGTCAAGAAATTTTTACTGAAATAATTGTTGTATATACCCTATTTCATGTCAGCAACCCTGCTGAAGGAAAAGAAATACGGAGTGAGCAGAGCATTGGGCCTAATATCAGAGTCTACCCGAGTCAAGTGTCTGAAGTATTGCATCTTCTCATACTGTAGTTAGCTGTCAAAAAAGAGAGGCCAAGATCTTCACAAATAAGTAAATTCTTATGCATTCCTAGGAATGAGCATTTTTAGTGAATGTTCAGCAGCCCTTTCTACTTGAACATGCGCCAGCAGGTCACTATCACTTTTGAAGACTAAATCAGGGCATTCACTGACTTTAAGGGGGGACCAAAGAACCTCAGCTTAGACACATCAGTATCTCAGGCAACTGTTTCTAGGGGGAGAGATGCCACCCTCAGGAGATACATGTCTATCTCCATTACCTACAGAAGCAATATATGCATGTATCTTATGCTGGACACGGTAAGTGAGAAAAGTTTGATGGAATCACTCTGACCCTAATGCAATTTGGGTTTGCATTGTTTCTTAACAGTTGGAGTACTGGTTTAAGAATTACCAGCAAGTGACATCCAGCTGTGATATTTACATGGCTTTCCTTCCTCCTTTCTTCCTTTGTTTTTCATCACTTTTACTCTGTAGATTTCATGATGATTTCATAGGTACCCCTGGCATTTCATTTCACTTTCTTATTGAAATTGCTGTTGTCCTTCTATTTGTGCCTTCCCACCAGGCTTGTTAGGTCACGCTCTATAGTTCAGCATAGCTTAAACTATTTACGTACTTTTAAACTTGCATCTAAATTCATGCCTGCTAAGCAGCACAAATTAGGTATACAAAGACCCACTGAAGCCTGTATCCCACTTCAGTACCTGCTTGATTTTTCAGTTAGATCAGTGCATTGAAGTATGTTCAGATAACATCTGATGAGAGAATTAGGATGATTTAGGAAGTTTCTGTCCTTCACCTGGAAATAGCAGTTTATGCTCCATCGTTTTCATTCATACTGTAATGGAGTAGAAACACACACGTCTGGTGCTCACATCTCAGCTGAGAGACAATGACTTTTAATCTTATTTGACCACTTAAACCACATTTTTAATAACTACTCTGTTTTGTGGTGGTTTTGGCAGAACTCCTCCTTTAGAAACCCTGTTAACAATACTTTAAATCATAATAGAGTTTTTGCTTGTAGACCATCTGTTTCCACTACCATCCTGCCAGCTTTTTCCTGCCACCTTTTGCCTGGTCCTGATAACTTGCTCCTCCCCTGATGTATCATGTGCTCTTAAACAAGCTAGTTGTATCAAAATCTTTCCTTCAGTAATCCAGCTTGAAGCATTCAGGTATGTAAAATTAGAGCGAGATGATGTGGTTTGAAAGGGACCTTGAACCAAACATATAAAGGCTACTCTACACTCCATAGTCAACTCTACACTCAGCTGTATGCAGCCATGCACCCGTTTTGCTGTTTTAATCTGACTCAACATGAATGTGGCATTCTCCATATAGCAGAGGTCTTTGGTCTTTCTTTCATTCAGTGTCAATTTGTTTTTTTTTCAATAAGCAGTTATACAGTCACCCAACAGTTTACAAGAGGAAGACTCTGATCCTCATCTTTATAATCTTAGTGAGTCTTGTCTGGTTTGGTTCTTTGTGAGATGCATGCCAGGAAGCTAACTAAACACCATGCAATGCTATTGCTGCAGAGAATCACAGAGGTGACTATAGCTCCATTCCGTGACGGTGTCTAAATATTGTGCATGCCAAAACAGGAGCCAAATACATTTGGGAATCTGTGGAATATTCTCAGTCCATCCTATGGCTTTTTTCTTCCTTTTTTGTTACTTCTTTTTTCTGCTTTCTCTCGCTTAGCTCTCACGTAAAACAGAGAATGCAGATTTTGTTCAGCACCCCCTTCTGTGCATGCCGTATCTGTAGGATCAAGGATGTGGGAACCAAGTCTTATTCTGTTAGTCTTCAGGAGAAGGATCAAGCCTACTGTATGAAAAATAAATATACTTCTTGGTTAACCATTGATTGTCAGTGCTTGTAGACACTGGAAATGGACCTGAACCAATATGTTGCTTCTGGGTAAACCTGAGCTTTCCTCAGAAAACTAAAGAAGCTCAGACACTTACGTTTTTTCAATAGGGACAGTTTCCTCAACTGTATCTTATGCTCTGGCGAGAGCCCCTTGACCAATCTGAACATGTTTGTATTTCTTTTTTCCATGATGGTCATCACAGGGAGTATGTTAAAGAGCTAAGATTGTCAGCGGAAAAGGGGAGTTACAGGTATAAAAACACACATCAGTGATACTTGTATGTCTTACTCTCATCTGTTATGCATATGCTATTATTTACTAGTACACGGCCTTTTCTTCACTGCCATTAAATACTTCTGCAGTCATATCTATTTTAATGAACGTTTGGAGTGAGGGTTATGTAAAAGAGGATTGCAAATAAAGCAAGAGGTTCCCGGTAGAAGAGCAATAAGCAGAATCAGTAAGCCTGGATTCAACTTTCTGTCATTTAACTGCTAACTTCTCTTGCCTCCACCCAAGAATTATTCTAACTCTTCAGCATGTGTTTGCACCTGCGAGAGAAAGCCATGTGTGTTCTTCACATGCTTGTAACTCACGACAGACCTGCTGGCTGGTGCCAAGCATCAAACACCCCTATTCTGCTGGCTTTTCCCCACATTTGAGCCACTTTGTTGAGTCTTTCTCCTGTTCACACACTAAGTTTTGGAAAATTCATACAGATTTCCACCTTTTGTTTAGCATTGCTTGAAATTGGCCACTGTATTTCAGAAAAAAAAAAAATTAAAAAATAAAGGGAAGACAGATGAATAATGCAAAATTCCTTTTTTGAAGATATCATCTTCTCTAAACTTACCAAAAGGCAATCCTTGGAATGTATTTCTTCTGCTTTTTTCCCCCACAGAGCTGATTTCTAATAAGTGCATTTGTTTAAAACAATAATTATACCTGTAAGCATTTTTAATAACCAAACCTTCATGAGGTCCTACATCAGAGTTTAAGGAATTTGACAAATTTTAATTTGCAGTTACAGTGTTAACCCTGATGGCTTTCAGGAAAAAAAGATAATAGAGAAGAAGGTAGGAAGAAATCATTCCAGAATGTTTGCAAGACAAATCCATGGATCATTTTTTTTTTCAGTGAGGATATTTTTTATTCCTTCAAAGAGAGTTATAATAGCCTCTGGTATAGGTACTTTTCTGCTTCATCTCTCAGATGAAGAACTGTCACACTTTCTAACCATGCCACTGGTGAGGTACATTGCCTTTCTTCACACTGGTTACTATAATCTGATGATTTTGGGCCACATCCTGTTCCACAAAGTGTAATAGAATTTCTTAAAACTGATCACAGCACTTGATCTTCATCTGCCCTATGAAATGAAACATGGTACTCTCAAACATACAGGCTGAGAAGAAATATATATTTTTTTCAGTTGGCTTTTTTATTTCCTTAGCCATTTGCTCAGTGAGCCCATAACAGCAGGAGAGTCACTGTGTAAATGAAGGCTTAAATGAGAGGGGCAAGGAAAAAAGAGCTCAGCTCACAGGGGCCTGCAGCAAACACCCACTCTTGAAAAAGTTCCACTCTGAACTTTCTAAAAAAAAGTCCTTGGCGTTTATTTCTTCTATGGGTTTTTCCCCCTCACAATCACTATGAGTATGAAAGCATGGGTTAGACAAATGCATCAGTCTGTATTATTGACCTGAGCTCACTGCAGAGAGTGATGCAATGTGAGAGGCAAGAGGGGATGGGAAAATTGCCCCCTCAAGTTAGCATTCATTTTACTCTTTGCAATTTCAGAGATCAGGCTGTGACTGTTAAACACCGTTTCACTTTTCCTTTGCAAACTACTTTTATCTCTCACTAAGGGCTGCAGAAACCCCCACCGTGTCTAAGACAGCAATAAATTAAGAGCTCCCTCCCATGGTTATCATACTTCTTACACTTAATTCAGCTGATTTCAGCATGGTCATGGGCCACTATATCCCTCCCCTGTGGTTCAGCATGGCCCCATGTGCCGCACTCCAGCCAGTCTAGCAAAGCATGCCAGACCTGGTGAATTCCCCCACTCCCCTCATACACAGAACCAGCCCAAATTAGCCACGTGTCCCAGTGGCCAGTAAGGCTACCTGCTTGTGCCAGGTCTACTTTCAGATTATCAGTTTGCTCTCTGCGCACTAGTTTATTTACTGAGTTCCTTCCATTCCCTATACTACCTTCTTTGTGATAAACATTTATTTTCCCCGTTTTCCACACAGAATGAAAAGGAGGCTACTGGTATCATAGCATCAAAAGCACACATAGGAATAGGCAACCTAATCTCTCGCTTGATGGGGCAGTTTGTACTTCAGAGCTAAGCAGGTATTGATGCAGCCCCAAATGAAATGGGACTGGTGTCAGCTGATTGTTGCTAGTTAAAAAATTTGGGCACTGGCCTGCCTATTTATTCCAGTCCTTACCTTGCTCCAGCTCTTCTCTCTGTTGGTCCACCTATGAGCTATTTTGCCTCTTCTCACCATACGCAACCAGCAGATTGATGATAAGTAATGACACTGCTCTTGCGTACTGCTTCTCTCCTGAGGTTCTCAAAAGGTTGTAACAGTATTGGAAAGTATAATTAGCTCTCCTATCACAAAAGAGCAAACAAGTCTGGCAAAATAGAGAAGTAGTGCTGTAGCAATGTGCTGTTCCTCAAGTCAGCTGTGGAGAGGGCATTTTAGCTGTAGGGCACCACTTGTCTTTGCTGGATTCCTGTGCTCTGTCAGGGGACAGAGCTCTGTTGTTCAATTAGATGTAAAATAAACTGTATGGCCTAGGTCTCAAAGGCATTAGGAAGTAGCTACTGTGAAGTAAGTAGGAGCTGTATTCCTGCCTTGAGTTAGCAGTAGCATTTTTCAGGCGCAATTTGCTCTAGTTATTAATATTTAGGTAAGATTTGTATGTATGTTTTATTGTTTGGCAGTGAAGTCCACTGGAGGTGTGCAGATCTGGTCCTCCTTGCAGAACGGCAGAAGCTCGCTCACGGGGAACTGCACCTGGGAAGTCTGCAAACTATTCAGCTCTATCTCCAAATTTGTACCTCAATCTCCCATCAGAGACTCGGCTGAGCCTCGCAATCGTGATTTGTTCTTCAGCCTTGAAGCACACTCATGCTCCCACCTCATCTCTCCTTTCTTCTATGCCCTGTGACTAAATATATCTCATTTCTGTGTTTTTCCTTTGTGAGGGAACACAGCTCTCACTGCAAATCAACCTGACAGCTCATCAGCTGGCTCAGGGTCCAAAGTTCTGCCTGCTTTCTCTAGGCTCTTGTGTGCCCATTTGCTTCTCTTTGGAGTGGAGGAGCATCCCCACACACTCCCCCTTCCTTCAGACCTTGGCTTGTAATGTAGGTAGCTTGTGCAGGGAGTACGGGCCATGTCACAGTGCCAGTGCGCCATTCTGCTACAAGGTCTCACCACCTCGGTGTATGGCAGGTAAGCACAAAGAAAAGGAAGGGAACGTAGAGCTTTCAGGGAACATTGTAAAGGGGAAGTGGCTGGAGATAGCTGCAATCTAGTCCAGCTAAGTCACAGTCTTCAGTGGCTTATCTCCTCACTTATTACCTATTCTCTGGTGATTTAAGCTTTACTTTAGGGGAAGAAAAGGTTGAAAGTTGTGCCATGAATCCAGTGCCTTAAACCTGGGAGAACTAGCTAGCTTGAGGAACCAGGGAAAAAGAGAGATTGCAAAGAGAAGAAACTGGCAAGCAAGTGTTAAGCCTCTTCTTCCTGCGCAGAAGTGCTGGAGGGAGGAGAGAAGAGGAGAGAGTTTTCAAGGATTTAGAGGCTTGGTTACCTTGGGGAAATGCAGCCTAATAAAATGGATTTCGAGGGCAACCTGAGCTGGCTTATTTTGTTGTGAGGAAAGAAACTGAATATTGTTGGCCATGGTGTGAACACCCCTCATTCTTCACAGCGGAAAGACTGAGCTTGGACCTGCTGGTACTTCACTGCCAGGTCAGAAGGAGGTGCCTTTTCCCAGCAGCTGTTCTCTGCAGCAGCCTTTGTCAGCTAGGAGGTCAGGCTAGGTGGTCTACTGCTCCTTTCTGGCCCAAAAACCTGCTGAAAACTAATTCCCCTCAGCAAAGCTTGCCTTGCAGCAATTCAGCTCCAGCTGACTTTGGGTATGACCTTCCTTAGGCATCTTCATAGTAGGGGGAAGGAGGATTGAGTTCAAACAGGTGAGAACCAGGTTCTGTGCCTTCATGATCCTGATGGCTGTTGTGCCTTGGAGGCTCCCTGCGCTCTGATTGCTCTGCGTGGGTAGCTCTAGCTGGAGCCCAGCAAGGCAGGAAACTGGTGAGGCGGAACAGAGGTGGTTAAAAATCAACAGGGTGTACCAGCCAGAGATAATGTGACATGCTCTCAGAAAGGGAGAGAAATGATTGTCAGGGCTGGTTTTTCAAGACCTTAATTTCATGTAACAATGTCTGAATACAAAACTCCCTCTTTTTAGCAGCTGACTATTGAGGAGCATCTACTTTTGAGTTTTATTTTCTAGTCTGTGTGTTAATTCTATTTACAGGCACAGGTGAACAGCACAGAGACACCTGTTCCCCTTTGCTTCTCACAACAGCAGGGCAGAATTGCAAGACTTTCCACAAGCTTGAGCTTGATACGCTGCCAATACCTACTGAAGTGTAGTTCATTCCTGCTTGAAACTGGGCTGGACTGTACACCCACACCAACACCAGCTTTGCCTGCCAACACAGCCATTGTGCACCCAAACTTGGCTGAACTCCCCAGCACAAGCAAGGTCTAAGTAAGATGCTGCAAAGCAGTGGGATCTGTCTGCACATCAGACTCTGCAGGGCTGGGAACTCTGAGTGGCAGAAGGGGCGGTCTCTGGGCTGCTTCTCAGGGTTATGCAAGATGGGACTAAGGAAAACCTGATTTGGTTTCATTGTGTGGAGTCTGTTTCCCAAGGGCAAATTTTTTAGGGGTGAGCATGTTGAAAGGGTTACAAGTCACTGCACTTAATGATTCTAATTTCCAGACCAGAGCATGGGCAAGTAATTTGATTTGGGCAGAACAGTAAAATTAATACAATTTTTTTCCTTGATCAGCCACATCATGATCTTATTTCTGAATGAACTGGATAACCTATGCTGTCTTTCTACATCCTTCTAAAGCCCCTTGCACCACAGACTTGACCTGCTCCGGAGGAACCTTTTGTCATTCCCCTCAATATGACAATATGAGATCAGGCCTGCTTGGTGCAGTGTGAACAAGTGAACACATGAATAACACTTACACAAAGTGCACAAAGGGTTGCATGTGTTTTATCACAGCTTCTGTGTGCTGTGTGGTATTGTCCCTATTTTACCTGACCAATAAAGGAATTGGAGAGCAAAAAGGACACTCAGCTGAAGCAGAGAAGGGCAGAAAAAAATGTAATTCTCCATATCTTCCGCCTTCTTTGCTGTAGTTGTTAAACAGTGACCCTTCTTTTCCATACCATCTGGGTTAAATGATTGGGTCCAAGCTAACAAAAACTTGTCTATCTGAAGTTATCCATTCTCATACATCTTAGCATCTCAAAATCCCAATCAGGATCAAGAGGACTTCTCAGCTGGTAATTTTTGCAGCTCAGAAATAAGAAATATTGGCTTGTGAAAGTGTTTAAGCACATTTAGAGCCTGATTTGTGTTAAGCTGATGGAACTTTCCAGAAGTCTGCTATAGTCTATGTTATGAAAGAGTAAATAACATTCCCTACCAGAAGTACGAAATGATGAGGTAAATGAACCTTCTGACTTTGTGAGGATCACTTGGGACATTTCTAAAGGCTGCCTGTCTTTGTTCGCTTCTGTTTCATACCTAGGGATTCAGCTTGTGTGCAGAGATGACACCTCCCTGTGGGCTTGCCCACGTTCTTTCCAGGGCACGTTTTGGTTTTCCTTCCTGCCTGGCAGTGGCTTCAATTAAGAGATTCCACACCAAGTCATCGCAGTTGTTCTTTATGCAAAGAAAGAGGCTAATTTTTCAGAAGGCACTAGAAAAGTACTCTGAAAATCTGGGTTTCTGTTGTGTACTGCTGATTTCCTTTTGTAACCTTTTGTGTGCTGCTTATATTAGCTATACCTGCCCAGTGACGATATCGTTACTTTCTTCCTCTCCTTTATTTAAAATATATGCTCTTAAGAGATTCAGGTATCTGTGACAACCAACTTCTCCAATCCTGAATTCATGGAAGCTGAAGGCCCCCAAAACATAAGGTTAGATGAAAAAATTGTGGCACTTTTTTAATCAAAGGAGGGATTTGCTTTTCTGTGCTCAGAATTTGGAGTATTTAGGGATATGGTCATATATTATTGTCAAGAATTGCTTCAAGATCTTGAGGAAAAGTTTTATTTCCCCTAGCAAGTAAAACACAAATCAACTCCCCCCTCTTCACTTCCATGAAGCAGTGTGTGCTTATCTCCTGAGTGAGTAGGGAAGCAAAATTAGGAAATGGAACTGTCCTCATTGTTCTGGGAATTCTGGCAATGTTGAATGTCAGGTGACAAGTCCCCTGGGCACTGCTCTAAAATAATGCTGATTTTATGGTTTCCCTGTTTCTTCACTTGGGCGTATGGTTCCAAATAATGAAAAAAATGAGATGAGTGTTCAACCGGCACGTGAAACCAAACCTATACCTTGCTGCTTGCGCCTCTGACTCCCTTTGAAATGACATGCTGAGCATGGGTCTCATCCATAAGAACAATTGGGCAGCTTGAAATGTGTAAAGGCACCCCGGAGCAAAAATGTGCTCACGTGGCAAAAGCTGAACAGGCTTCACATTTTTTCTTTTGGTCTTAGAATATTCTGTTTGAGCTCAGGCTTCTCTGGGGCCATTGGCAAGTAAGTGCATGCTCATACACACCGCTAGCTTAGCGGGGTGCCTCGGTGCCGGCTCGTTTTGCCTGCACTTCTACTGTTGCAGAGTGGCAACTCCAGGAGGCACAGAGAGCTTGTGGAGGTTTTCCTGCTTGCTTTTAAAGCCTGGACTCCAGAGAGGCTTTGATCAAGGTGAGCTTTCCTTCCTGCCCCTGCCTGCATAGCTGTTTCTCCACGCCGTTCACAGACAGATGCCTCTCCAGGCCTGCCGGGTTGAAAGCGGACCCAGTGGGTGACAGCAGAGTCCCAGATGCTGTCCAAACTGTGCTCCGACCCCACCTGAAACTGGCTGTTCCTGTTTTCCCTGGTAAAAAGCAGTGCAGTAGTTGGTGAGGGTGGTCTTGGGGCCGTTTTTGCCAGAGGGTGCAGACCTTGCCAGTGAATTTTGGGATCCTGTTCTGAGAATGTGAAAGGCTGTCAGCTTATATAAAGTCTTATGCAAGAAATTATTCTAGGGAGAATTCAAAGCTGATTTTTCCTCCCACCTGTGGCTATCCATTACATTTTGCCTACGTGTTCTTTCCATGCCTTTTTTATTCTTTAGCGAACTTAATACCTAAGCTGCTGAGCACATTAGTAATGCCTGATTGCAGTCCCTAGCCCCCGTGCATCGGTGCCGTAGCCCTGTTATTACAGGAGCAGGAATGTCCTTGGCCTCTTACTCAGCGGCTCTGTGAGCAGGAAACAACACCTCATTAATATCTTTTACTGACCGTGATTGCTAGGTGTTGCTTTGTGGAGGGAGAGAAGGAAAGGGCTCTTTTATGGTATTTGGCCTGCCTCCTGGATATTTATAGGCCTACCCTGCCTATAAATAAACTTGTAGCAGGAATTGTCCAGTGCAAGTTATTGATGGACCTAGCGTTGTGCCAGCATGGCCTCTACTCTGAGCTTGAGTGAATGAAGGTGGTGTGGGGCTCTGCTGCACCGCCGGTATGGGATGCCCAGTGCTTTGGGGGCATTGGGAGTGGGCGCTTGGGAGGAGAGGTGCTTCCAGCCCGTGAAGCTCCCCGTGGGAGCCAGCTGTCAGGGCCTTGGGAACGCCAGGGAGCACCTGATAGCGGATACCGGAGCACGAGAGACACCTTTTACTGCTGACTTCCGAGCCTGCTTTCACTTCAGTCAGGAGTGGCTTGACACCAATATGAGCTAGTAGGACCCGTGCTATCGGAGGTCTCATGTGCCATACATTAGATTAAACTGATCACGTGCAGAGATGGAAATTTCTGTCCTTCATGGTACGTTTTTATCTCTGTGGAGAAACTAAATGTTGCCGTACCGTAACAGTAAAGCATAGAAGTAGAGATAACAGCTTTTGTGTATGGGGATAGCACATAGCCAAATTCACGTTTACTCTCCCACATACTTCAAATCTCTGCAGGATGGATTTCATTGAATAATAAGTTTCTTTCATTGATTCATCTATTTAGAAGGACCTTCTTTCTGGGGTGACGAGTGACGGGACACTGTATGCTGCTTCATCCTGCACTTTTCTCTGAAAGAACTGTTGACGTTTCTATACAAATTGTGCACAAGGATTGCACCCCTGCTGGGGAAAGGCAGCTGCCTCTGCGTTCGATATGTCCCAATGGTCAGAAGTGATTTGCGCTTTAATTTTTCCGTTTAGCATTAAAGCATTAGTCCAGATATATTCTGAAAGAAAGGGACCTTCACTTAAGTTTCTACAATACTGTTTCTACTTGCTTCGTAGCAATCTCCTGTGTGGCTATTTGCCAGAGGTCTGCGTGACAGGTATCTAAGCAAAGGTGGCTAATAGGTAGAGAATGCAAGTAGAAATCAATTCACACACGCAAGTATTTCTGCTGGAAAACGAAACCTAAGAACTGTGTTCATCTGATGTAGAAATGGAAGACTGCAGCATGGCTTGCAGAAAATATACAGCTGAGGCTGAGAAAATTCAACCCAAAATTTCAATTTTGGATCCTCAGAGAAAACTGAAAATGATCTATGGATAAGGCATTGCTGACCCACAGTTATCTGATAAATAATATTAATGATAATAATTATGCTTAATAAAATAATTTAGTTCAGAAGCTTTTTCACAAATGATTCTCAAATTAGGATGAAGGAAACTAGTTGCAGTGCTAACTATAAAATATTTTTATTTGATTTTTGCAATCAAATAAAAATCTTTAAACAAAATGGGCTTTTTTGTAGCTAATAAGGATATTCGGTAGCTGTGTATACTTAAGCAATTATATAAAAATATTTTTTTGCATTCTAATATTCCTATTGTAGTAGATTTAGGAAAAGGTGAATGAAATATTTCATATTTATGGCATAATTCACTTTCTACTTACCCTTTGTATCAAGTTAATTTTGGAAGGACACTGGAACACAGAGTCATATCTTGAAAACCAACATTCTAAGTAATTTCTAATATGATTTAATAGGTTTTCCACACTAAACAAGTTTTGAAATCTTCAGTAAAAGTTGCACTCTACAGAATTCTGGATAACAGCAGTGAATATGCCAATATAGAAACTCTGTAGGTGCTGACATTTGAATGAATAGAAACTTTCTTAATTCAGGAAATGGTTTGTCGTACTTTATTTATAAAGTGGGATATGATAATTTACTTAAAGGTAATTCACCCCATTCTTTCTATAAAAAAATTTAACTTGTTTAACTACTTACAAAAGCTCACTGATTCAATAAATGACAGTTTTCAATTGCTTAATTTATAGTATTATAGTTAATTATTGACATTTGTTGTTTTAAGTTCATTTGAGATATAAAATAGGTTCATTTTTAAAAGTATAATAATATAATCAGAGAAAGATTTGACTAAATTGAAAACCTCTATTCTAATACTTTGAATAATTTATTTTTCTCTACCTTGTTTACTTACAACAAATTGAAGTTTTAAAAAAGATAAAGCTACCTCATTAAATATAAAGGTTGCTAAAATCAAAGAAAATAACAAGTAGTCAGCAGTGATTACAGCAAATTGCTGTGGGTGGTTTGGATTAAGAGCTCAGGTTTCTAATAGCAAGAGAAATCTAGTTTTCCCTCACATTGAAACTAATTTAAGAGGTTTATTTATTGCCTGCTTGTACTTTAAATTACCAGAATGTATTTAAACTCTGTGCAGGAGATGGGTGCTTCACTGGTGTTAGATGTATGCCTGTTCTGGATGGGGACTTCATGCGGCAGTAGTGTCTCTCCCTCCTCACATGGCCCAGAGCGTATGCAGCATGGGGCAGTACCAGTGGGATGCGCGTTGCTGGTGACAAATCCACCTCCGTGTACTTTCCTGCATGCAGCAGTCCTGTGAAGTTCAAAGTTATGCTTCCTGTATGTCGAGTCAGTTAGATATGTAAACATCTTAAAAAAACTGGAGAGCTGTAGCTCATAACTGACTTTTTTTAGAAAAATTATTTAATAAGTTAGTCTATATTCTGCTCCATTTTTGGCACTGGGAGGTTGAATTGTTAGGCAGAAGTCTTGGGATATTGCTTTGTTCGCTTCATTTTATTCTTTCCGCGGTTGTTTCTAATGCTGTCACTCTGCAGCTTTGATCAAAGAAAGCTTTGAAACCTTTCTTCTTCAACTCTTGAGAAATTATAACTTTAGATCAACTAACTTCATAAATGTAGAGCCCAGCTCTACCCTATTTAAAGAAAGTCAGCCCTTCTCAATGTGGAATCATGTACCTCTTTAATGAGGAATATAAACCATAGAATTAGGAGCTTTGGTTCATCCAAAAGAATCCTGCAAAATAACCTTGCAAAATGATGTAAATAAAAATGTGAGTTTGAAAAAAACTATTTCATGTATTTTTAAGAGAAATGAAACTAGACTTTCTTTGCCTGCTGTTATTAGTGTAGACTTAATGGAAATGTGAAGTTACATTGTGAAAAAGATGGGAGATAAACAGAAGGATAACTGGAAATAACCACATTGATTGAGCCTGTCTCAGGCTGACTGAAGTGCAGAAAATAAACAAACAGATTCACCGATGGATCCGTTTTACTGCCTTAGGTCTAGTAATTTATCCTGAATCAGGCTCTGCTATTTTACCAGTTGCCTTCATTTTGTCCCTTGCAAGCAAAATAATGTGTGTCTAACACCTATGACAGTGATACAATTCAAACATGTTTGTCCATCTTTATGGTTTGTTACAAGATGATAGCATTTGTATTTTCTTTGCTTTCTTCTTTCCTTGTCCAAATTACAGACAATTGGCCTCAATCTCTACTGTTTTCTTCTACTGTTGATGCTTAAGGTTGGAGTGATATGACAAACTGGACAAAAACATAGAAAGTTTCTACAGGATAAAAAGAAAATGAATATATGTGGAGTATTTAATTGTACATCTTTTGCCTTTCTTATTCTAATCATATACTCCTGTTTTAATAGAATTATAATTGCATAGTGTACTCTGATCATTGATATGCTATATGAATTCACTATTTTACCTTAATCTTGGGCTCAGCAAGATCATGGCTCAGGGTGCTGTCAGATTAAGTGAATTACGTTTAAAGTAAAAGATTGAATACTGGCAGAAATATTCAAGCTAGCTCATGTATTAAATTTCTTCTTTTCCATGTTCTTCCTAATGTGAAGAATTTGTATCTGAAGATTGTCTAGCGATTAATCACCTCATGGACAAGAAGTTTCAAGGCATTTTTGTAAGTCCTTCTAAATGTTTGATTTGTTGGCTTCTATTCAAGGTAGAGTCAACCAATCACTCCGGACTCCAAAGGAGATGGCAACGGCTGCGTAAGCTTGAAGATGAGCTGCATCTTTTCTTCTATACAACTTACAACAACATAGGTGATCCTGTAATTGCATTGCACATCTTATCTCTGTCTGTGGTTTCATCAATTATTCATAGATACTGGCCTCATGTAAGAGTAACAATCACATCAGTCAATAGCTTTAGGAAGGATATTTTTGGCCTAAGGAAGAATTTTCTTTCTCACCACAGTAAGATCCAGGAACACCAGGCTTGCACCAAGAACCGTTGTGGCAGATAATCAACAAATACGTAATAGAAAAACACTATGTGAAGGACAGGCCTGCAACCTAAGTAAATATTCTGAAAGGTCTATACCAAACAGGCAACCAAAACCGTGTTTGAAGGAAGAGCCTTCAGTATGACAATGAAGTTGTCGCTATGCCAAATGATTTGATGATAAGCTGTAGGCCTACCTAGCCATGTAAACATTTATTTATATATGTTATAGACATTATAGATGTTTCATATCAGATTTTACATAAGAATGAGAAGTGTGTCTGTTTAGATACACAATATTAATAGCTCATTGTAATGACACCGACTAGATTGTTTACAGCCTTGAAGGCATCCTAGCCTGTTTCTCCTTCACTCTGCCTGTCAGGTACTTAGGCAGGAGGTGAAATATTTTCTTTTCAGGGAATTTCTGTTACAGAAGCTTCCGTGGTCAATGCTGACCTGGGCAAGATTTCACTGGACTTTCCCTGTTTCCTTCGGTGTGCCTTTACTGCTCACACATGCAGAGAAGCGAATAGGGAAATAGGAAAGTAACTCTGAATCTAGTAATACAGAATTAACATTGAGCAGAACTCAAAGACATTCTTCTTGGGGAAGGCAAAGCTCAGCTAAACAATCTGTTTTGCACAACAAAAGAACTGGGGGTTCTCAGTTACATTCATAAAACTTCTCTCCCACCTGACATTGATTTAAAGATTAAATTAGTATGTTCATCTACATGACAGCTAAAAGAGAGTGCATACTCATGTTGATAAGGATGGGAAGCGTTAGGCTGAAAAAGGGTAGTGTCGTTATTAAGAATTAAATCCAATAAGATGAACACTTAGAATAAATACCAAGGATATGATTAATAATCAAATGTCTAAAAGTGCATAGTACTACAGAGTGCAAAGGAAATGTTATCCTTTTTTTACAGCTGAAATATCAACAGATGCAACCCACTGAAAGGCTACCTACTGCATGTCTTGCAGGGCCGGGGATGTGTTGTGGGCTAGCCCCGGCAGGCAGCTCAGCACTACCCACCTGCTCGCTACCCTCCCAGTGGGATGGGGGAGAGAGCTGGAAGGGCAAAACTGAGTAAACTTGTGGGTTGACATAAAGACAGTGTGATAGGTAAAACAAAAGCTCTATGCGCAAGCAAAGCAAAATAAGGAATTCATTCACTACTTCCCATTGGCAGGCAGGTGCCCATGGCTTTTCATCTTTGGGCGCATCTACCTTCCCGGTATAGACATTAGGTATCCAGTAAATAATGTACTTTTTCAGCAGTCCATGGTAAAATTGTTACTCGTCATGAATTAACCAGGGCTGAATCTAATGTGGACTTGGAAAAGGGTATTTTTGGTCATTATATTTGGTTCTGACAAGAAAATTTGGTGGATCCCAATGTTATTGTCTTTTCAGAACAGGTAATCTCCATCATGTAGTTTGCGTATCATCATCATCTGTGTGAAGATGAAATAATTATGTTAGTGGTGTTTTGATTTTGTTTCCTGTTATGTAATAGTTCTTCACCTGGCAGCTGATCATTACCGTGTTTCATACTGGAGAAGATTCCAGGTGCATAAGAACAGTAGTGGAGAAATGGGACTATCTGTAAAAATTTTAAAAGAACCTAACCATTACACTTCTGAAATACCACCGTAATTCCTGAGAGGAGTTTTACATCAGCTGCTTCCAGTCCTCTGGTTGGCTGCTTGGTTTGGGGCCACCTCCTTGAACTACACCTCCCATGATGCACCCGCAGCCTTGGCCATCCCCTCCTGTCACCTGCCTTTGCTGATTCATCTGTGATGATACCCACTGGGAAACCTGTTTTCAAGCAGCAGGTCATTTTTCTGCATAGTCTTTTGGTCAAAATTCTGTCTTTCCAATCTTGCCAACCCTTTGCGGTTTCTACAGAGAAGCCAGCCAGCCCAAGTGAATGGCTTTAACGCTTCGCTTGGCTCTGAAAATGCTCCACAGCGCAGGAGAAATACTGCTACCCTCAGCTGATAGGTAGGGAAACCGAGGCATGCTGTCTAATCTGCAGTGAATAGCACAGCTTGGGAACAGAGTCCAGGTCCTGTGCCCCCCTGCCAAGTATGCTGGAACAGGTGAAAGCCTGCCGCTGTGAGACGGGACCTGTCCTCCTTGTTTAGCAGCGATTAACATTCCTGAAAAGCCTGCTGAGGCTTATGTCAGGTAGTCATGATTTACTGCATGTGAGGGTCTTTATAGAAGGCTTTACATGCCAGCTGTAGCAAGCTCAGGTGCCTCCAACCCTGAATTTTAATTTGTATTATAGTCTCCTTGATTTAAATAAGGAATATTCCTAAATGTTTTTACGGGAGTAACATGGAGATACGTCATTTCTTCTTCAGGAGGTGAACTACTGTAAAACCTCACTAGGGCATTGAACAGATCTATTTAAAAAAAGAAAACCGAACCCAGAACTGAACTTTCTAATTCCATTCCTTCCTGCGCTGGCACAATAGAGCAATGATTGCTACTGCATCACCCAAGCTTCCCTGCCTGCAGTGGTTTTGCTTTCCTGCCTCCAGTAACGAGGTCCCTCCCCTTCTAACGCAGCAAAGCTAAATTTAGCCCCTGCAGAGTGCACATTTTCTATATTTAGTGTTGTGTAAGTCAGACTTCAGCAAGGAACTGGCTAAACTCTGAGGTGTTCTGCAGTCCAGGAGACAGAAATAGAAACCTAGCAAAGTGCCTCCTTGGGTTTTCCCCCCTCAGGGCAGGCGGCAGGAGCAATGGAGGGGCCTGTGCAGGGCTGGGCTTTTTTTGAAAAAAAACCCAAATAAATCACGGCAGTTATCATGGGATTCCTGAACGTGAGCAGACAGGGAGCTGCAGAGCGCCGTGCCGCTGGGAGGACGCTGAGCATAGCGGCTGCCTGTGGGACGGAGGGAGGCTGCTACCAGCAAACCCAGCCCTGGCAGCCCGGTGGGGACACAGTGGCGGTGGCTCTGGCAGGCTGATGTAGCATCCCCAGGTGCCAGGCGCACTGCAGGGGTTATTCAGGCTGTGTTTTACTCCTCTGCCCTATAGTTGTGTCTCTGCCTATATATGATATATATGATACGCATGTGATACATGCAGAAATATACATATGCCTGGATACAGAGAAAGGGCCCAATTCTCATTTACCCGAAGCTTGCCTAGCATCGGCTTGGCAAGCTTTATAAGGCAATATAATACCATTTGTTAAGCCAGGTGATGTATTTGGGAGAGAAATGGGAAATTTGGGGGCATTCTCCTCTGGGTCTTACAGGTGATGCAGGCCAGAGGTGTGGCAGTAGGGGTGGAAATGTGTTGTGGCTTTTACTGATGTGGCACCTGTCCAGATGGATGAGTGGGGTGGACATGCACCCTGATGGCAGTGCGCACTCCCTCTGTGTGGCTCTGCATCAGCCCCCGGGCTCCTAAGCATGGTGGGCACCCCTAGAGACCTCGCAGACTGGGACTTCCCACGTCTAAAAGCCAACTCTAATTCAAATTGCAAGATGTGCTGGCATCGAGCCCCTTTTATGCTGCCGGCGGAGGTTAACAGAGTTAATGTAAATGCGTATTCAATGATCACTTCAGACTGCCTCTTGGGTACTGCAAACCATGCAATTTAATTCCTGTGTGAATCAGAATGCGTCTTTCGGACAAACATCAGATCGATTTGGTTGAGCAAATCACTGTTGTTTTTTTTCATTCAACTCTGCGGAGTCTGCACCTTAAACAAGATTGGATTAAAATTTGATCAAAAAGGCTGGTACATTACAGCAACAAGCCTCCATCAGGGCATTCTAAGAGCCTTGTAGGAGCCTGTTTTCAGAAGAAATGTAAATGCTCTAGAAAGACAAGTATATAAGGCTAGAAGAATTCCTGAAATTATCCTCTGCTATCATAGCTAAAACTTTCTTAAGCTGATCTTGTTATTTCCTAAAAATGGGAGGCTCTTCCAGAATAGCACAGGTAGAACCATTTTCTAATTTCCAGCCTAATTTTATTGTGGCTCATTTATTCCCATTTGTTCTTGTGCCATTTGGTCTTCATTAGCTCTTCTTCCTCCCCGATGTATCTCCTCTATAAATATACCTAGGATAATTATATTTTGTGCCAGCCTTTGCTTGTCTGGGCTAAACAAGCAGACCTCTAAAATAGGCTATCAAGCTTCAGGACTGTTGCCACAAAGCATAAACACTTCTTTTTTTTCCTTCTTTTACCCTTTTTTCTGTTAGAGAACATTGGACAAGTGGGGTTACTATGGAATGGGGAAAATTTGCCATTATGTCTTATTATGAAACGTGGCATTGGTGTAGTTTTCTGAGAGAGAGCATTGCACTGAGAGAACCATTCTATGACGCAAATTGCTAGGTACTGGTCTAGATGGGCTATTTGCCTTTTCTAACACCTTGATTTCTAGTTTTTTTTTGCAGACTAGCTTGGTTGCTATTAAGAAGACCATATTGTTACAAGCCAAGGAGCATGACCTCAGAAAATGATTGAAAATAAAGCAGCAAGAGCAGAGAAAAAAAAGAGCAGAGCCTTCAAAACATCTCAAATTTTCCTAAATTTTCTGTGAGATACAGGAGCATATTAAAAGCATTCAGGACAGCATTCACATACGGGCTGGTCCTTGGAAAGGGGAAAATGCTTCTAGCCTTGTGACAGTATCCCAGACTGAAGTGAGCTGTCTGTTCTTTCTGCCTGTCTCCTGGCTGAGTTTCCATGCCTGTAATGAGTTGCCATTGATGGCTTTTGACCACTCCTTTCAGCTGGGCGCCAGCAGCATGGAGCTGGCAGGCAGTGAAAACTGAATCCATGTAGGAACGAGAAGAGAGAAGCATCTCTGAAGAGCAAGGCTGAGTCTGTGCAGTGCTGAGTCTGTGCAGCAAAGCAGAGCTCGTGGCTGAGAACAGATAGTCAGTCAGTAACCACCGCTGTCCATTGAATCACAAAACCCAAACTGTCCTGGGGCGGTAGGTGTTTGCCGCACCCTGCGGCCACGAATGACAGGCACAAAGGTAATCCTGCGCTGCTCACGTTCTTATTTAACTTGTCCGTTACCCCTAAAGCACACTCTGACTTGAGCATTCATTCATTTACACAAGCATTAAGTGTATCTGCAAAAGTATATCTATCTTGACATCCTTTGGCCTCATGTTCGGGGCAATGCTTTGAGAAAAGGGGGAGTGAAAGGGCATTATTTTAGCTGGAGGGCAAAAGCTGCTAGAAAGGAATGGAAAGGGAAGGGGATTCCATGCTGAAGGTAATTAGAGAAGATGAAATACCTAAATCAAGTGAATGCTTCATTGCGCTTGGAGTTAATGCAGAATTTCACTGGGCTGGGAAAAAAAGCTGAAATGTTGCTGCTCAGATTTGTGATAATAATTTTTTTATGTGCTACTAAATGGCCCAACTCACTTTGTCACAGGAACAGAATAGTAATGATGCAACCGGTGTCCTGAAGACTCTGGGAAAAGACTGAGTACAAAGAAAGCCAGCTGTGTGCTATGTGACAAAACAGCGTGTGAATGATTTAATATTATCTCACTGGTAGATCCAAGAGCCAAAGGAAATGCAGGCCTTGTTGAGCAAACAGTGCCCAAGATCTACAGTCACAGCTCCACTAACACGTAGTCTGAACAAATGTAACGGAGAAACAAGGGAGGATGTGGCATTGCACTAAATGGGAGGTGAGAAGAGATACCAGTGTGGTACAATGTGGGAGCATTTGCTGCTCCAGCAAGCATTAATGGCTCACAAGCAACCTTACCACTCTCCTCCTCCCCCCGCCACGAGTCAATCTGTGCTTAAAGAAAGGTGATGGAAATTAAGTGCAATACAGCTACTTCTGTAGCAGAGAGTCTGGCAGCAGAGTGACTGCAAGCAGCTTCCTACGGCCTGGCTGTGTGGCAACTGCCAAGGTGACGTCTACGCGCTCAGCTCCCAGAGCCTGTGTAGCCCTGCCAGCGCGCTGCCGTGCCTCAGCTGCAGGGCCCAGGCACAGCCTGGGATGGAGCCACTCTGCCCAGCGCTGGGGCACCTTCCGAGTGGTGCCGCCTGCCCGGGGCCAGCTGGGAGCTCACTGCGGCACGGAGCAGAGGTGCTCAGGGAGATCTGGCTGGGCTGCACCCAGCTAGACAGTCACGCAACTCAGCCTTCATCCCCGCCTCAAGCCTTTGCTGTTTCTCTGGATTACGTAGTACTAAATCCATGGTGAAAACCAGCTCTGATCAGGTCTCTTGCCAAATTCCCGGTGACTCTAATGAGGCCAGGATTTCAGCCTGGCAAGCTATTCAGTAGTGCCATCCTCACAGCCGTAGCCCAATTAGCCAAGAGATGCAAAACCCTTTGTGATTTTCCCCTTCATGTTCCTAGTTCACCTGCTAACTAGCTACTGCGTACCGGTTGCCCTTTTTCTGTCTCTCAGGTACTTACTTCTCTTGCCAAAACGTCTCCCTCCCTGGCAGGCAACATGAGGGAGGATGGCACCCCTCTCTCCTTCCCCAGATGGTCACTGCCGTCTCCTCCTCAGCCACCAACTGCTGAATGTGAAAAGATTCACGACATGAGTGTTGACATAGTGAGAAGCTGAGAAATTCCCTGGCTTGTAGTACTGTCCTCAGCCCGACCTTCCTCTTCATCTATATTTTCGTTTGCCGCTCAGGGTGGAGGAGTGCGGCCGTGAGTCATCCTGGGGGCTGATGACTCATATTTTCAGTCAGACCCATCCGTGTGCTTGGGGTTTCTTGAGGCTCTGCCCAAGCTTTCATGCCCGGAAGCTCAGCAGAGGGAGGGGACTCTCTCCATCGAGAGTATGTGCACGGGTTTTCCTCACTGTGATTTCTAGCCCCCAGTTGTCTTTTCTCTCAATTTCATTGTTTCCTCCCTGGCCAGTAGCTTTTCCCTCCCCCACAATCCACCTCTGTGCTTTCCAGCTCCAGACTGAATCTGCCTGTTTTACATATATGCTAATATTTCCCTCTAACATCCCATAATCTTCTGCTGCTCAGAGAGAGCCCACTAGTATCTCCTGTCTATGAGATCCAGCTCCGTCACGGCTTGAACAGCCTGGCTCGGCGTGCTTTAGGTTGTGCTTGTGCTAAGAAATGCCACGTTCTTCTGAGTGCTTAGTTGCTAAACCGTACGCAATGCTCTATGTCATCCCTCGTGGCTCGTACCGCCATGGGTTAAACGGGCTGCTTTCCAACCCTGCATCTGTGGTTCTTAAAATACCCATCCAGTCCTCAACTGAGGTTTGCATATCATCCATGGTGACTGGCTGAAGCAGCTGCTGGGCCCAAGCATTACTTGTCTCCTTCTCTTGTTTGAGATTCACCTTCCCCTCAGACTACATCAGTACCAAGAAGCAGCGCGTGGGGGACCTCGGGGAGCAATGGCAGCTAGGAGGCTGTCCACCGCTGAGGGGGGGTCTGCTCCTAAAGGAGGTGATGAGAGACAATCTTGAGATGGTTGGTGAGAAGTTTCAGGAAGAATTGTGCTTGAAGTGTAAGCCAGTGGTGGTACTGGAAGGGGATCTGCACGAGAAAGGCATATGAAAGATGCGATATGATGAGGAAACTGCAAAAGAGGGCAGTATTGGAAGGTAGCAAAAAAGTAATCAAAGTAACCCTTCCTAGCTCCTTTGAACTGAGGAATATTGTGATGTTCAAAGACACCAAAACACAAACACAGGAAAAAAGAACTTATTTTTATTGTACAGTGCATGACTGATGTGTCGGCAATGTTTTATTGTCACTCTGCATGGCTTTTAAATGAGGTTACCTAGAAACAGTAAAGGACAAAAATGTTTCACCATGACTGACTTCTAGCCATGGGAGAGTTTGTAGGAAACCCAAAAAGTATCATGGAGAAGAATGGAAAGCCAAACTATGTTTTCCTCAGCCTTCTCAGTTTTGCCTTTATTTGTAGACTTTTAAAATAAAACACATACAGGGAAGCGATGCAAACAGGTCACAGTTTAGTTCCATCATATTTTTTGTCTGATTTCTTTCCTTTTTCCAAATTGGAAATAAAAAGAGAGAAAGGAGAGAGAGAAGTGAAAAATAATTAATTTGGGGTTCTTAACTGAAAAAAAAAAGTGAATTTTTTTATCTTATTACGGATTTTCAATCTTATTACAAATTTTCTTCAAAATTTTGGTTTTTGAAGAAGGCCAAAGTTTCTATGTTTGTTGGAGAAGCAAACAAAACCAATGTGAATTGAAACTTTAAACCACGCTGTGCTTGACAGATGAACAAATGGTTCCTGCTCTCTGCATATGTCTTTGCTTCAGCAGATCTAAACGTGCAGGATACATAAAAAAGACTTAATAACGACACCATTTACCAAACTGCAGTGCATCTCAGATTTTGTGTGATAGGTTAAAAAGCTTGTATTTCGTCTCAGCCAGCTCATGCATGGATAATAAATAAATGAGCTGTGAACAGGCTCTGAAGGAAGGGAAGCCATTGTGCGCCCTTTTTCTAACAACAAAGTTTAAAAAAGAGTATTGGGCCAGGAAGCATATATACGTAGAAGTTCTCGGATCAAAGTGAAAAAAAGGATTTGCTGGAATAAAGTAGCTTCCAAAAAAGTCTGGATAGTTGCAGTGTTAGTGGAGCCAAGCCCCCTGGAAGCTGCCAGCCGTGTTGTGTGTCTTTTGGCACCTCTGCAACATACGTAAATAGATGGAGACCTTTCTGTGGCCAGGAACAAGTGAGATGAGAAAAGGCTCTGTTTCTAAATTTGAAAAGAAAGCTGTAAACAACAGGCATGCTGATTGTAAGTATGCCAGGGGACTTCAGGAGTCTGCCCTTTGGTCCTCTGTACAGACAAGGTCAACTTCCCCTCTGGGTTTTTTGTAAACACAGACAGTGCATGAGCAGAGTCTGAGACTGCTCTTTCCGTAGGACCAAATCCCAAACCGGGAAGAGGAAACTTATCCTGGTGTGATCAGAAGCCCCACACTCACGTCTTTGCTTTGATAAGGCGTTGCTTACCAATTGTCTAGAGTGGCTGCCTTAACAATACGTGGTCCTGCTGTGCAAGTCCTCTACTTAATCTAGCCTTTGAAGAGATCAGGTAGGATTATTTTCAGGGGAAATCAGAGCAATAAATAAAGATCTTAGGCCATGGGACATGGTGCTAGGTTAAGTACATGGCAATTCACTACAATAAAAGTGGTGAAGGAGCCACATCCTGCTCCCGTCCAGGACCACCATGTATTTGGCATCTGGCCACATGAATTTGTAACAAGTATTAGATGTCTTTGCTGTTCCTTAGTCCTATTTAAATGCCAGCCATATTTCCAACTTCCATGAACTCTGCACGCTCCACCCACACAGTGGGCTGCAGATTCTATTGATTGTACAGTTTTAACCACTTCCAGTCAGGAAAGAGCAACGTTGTCTACTCAGAGAAGCAAAGCCATATGTTAAGCTGTCTTTTCCCAGATTTCCATTATTTAAAGAGTTGGTGTCTCATTTTAAAGTGTTTTAGTTTGTTCTTAACTGAAAATTTTGCTACATTATCATAGAATACCAGGTTGGAAGGAACCTCAAGGATCATCTGGTCCGACCTTTCTTGGCAAAAGCACAGTCTAGACAAGATGGCCCAGCACTTTGTCCAGCCAAATCTTAAAACTGTCCAATGTTGGGGAGTCCACCACTTCCCTGGGGATGTTATTCTGGTGGTTGGTCTCATTGTGAAAAATCTTCCTCTTGTGTCCAATTGGAATCTCCCCAGAATTAACTTGTACCCATTACCCCTTATCTTTTCCATGTGACTCCTTGTAAAAAGGGAGTCTCCCTCTTCTCTGTAGCCACCCTCGAAATACTGGAACATGGTGATAAGATCTCCCCTAAGTCGTCTTCTCTCAAGGCTGAACAAACCCAATTCTCTCAGGCTTTCCTCATATGACAGGCTTCCCAGTCCTTTGATCATCTTGGTGGCCTTTCTCTGGACCCTCTCCAGCCAGTCTAGATCTTTTTTGCATAGCAGGGACCAAAACTGAACACAGTGTTCCAGGTGTGGCCTGACAAGCACTGAGTAGAGTGGGTTAATGATTTATTTATCTCTGCTGGTGATGCCCTTGTTGATTTTGCAGAGGCATTAGTATAATTTCATATAATCATTTAGGTTGGAAAAGACCCTAAGCGCCACATCTACACGTTCACGTATCTGAAGAGAAATGTAATTCAACAAGATAACTGAGGACTTTTCTGGCCACAGTGTTATGTCAATGGTGTTTCAGTTCCTTTAGAAAAGAGGGTTGTATGGTACAGTAGGAACACAACTGAAGGTAGTGGCTACCTCGGTGGTATTGTGCCTCAGGGAAAACTGGAGCTGAGCAGGCAGCTGCCCGTGGTGCATTTCACACCTCACCAGCTCATAATCACTAGAATAACTTTTCAATTATTCCTTCCTGCAGGTAAGGTTGTGAACTCCAGAGAAAACATAAATAAACCAATGCCTAATCCCCCAAATTGCTCAAGTTACTTCAGTTTGTTAAGTCTTTTGGTTGGTTTCTGCATGCTTTTCTAGTTCACTGAAGTGAACTAGAAGTTTTCAGCTGAAGTTTTCAGCACTTTGCAGGGAAGCTCTGGCTACAGGCACTTTTTGTTAGCTTTTTTTGCTAATGTGTTTCAAATGCTATTCTTTAGGGTCATTGTTTCATCAATTTTCTACTTCCATCTTTGTAAAGCTGAGTAGCAGATGATCAGTTTTTATACCCTTTTTTTTCTTTTTGGGTCTACACTTGACGTAGAAGGATTAGTTCTATGGGCCACCAAAATATTCATTGTGGCACTTTCTGTTCTGCTATTTGAGAGGACGCTCCTTCCTCCATCTGACCAGTCACATTTACTCAACTACTTTTTCCAGAATCCACAGCCCATTTATAAAAATGGTCCAGACATATTCAACCGTATGTGCAAAGCATGTTTTCCTCAGAGGTCTCCAGTCTGTTACAGGTTTTGCTTTTACTTATCTTTTCCATGGCATTTTTTGGAAATGTCATGACACTGTTCATTGATTGCACCTGTCACCACAATAAACTCAACTTTATTAGTAGCGTGTAATAATGTTTAATAACATACACAGCAGAGTCTGGACACTATAAATGAGATCAGTTTCTCTTTTTCACAAGAGAGCACTGTTCTTCCTGTTTTATAAGGAAGGGAACAGGGCCTTGAAGAGAATAACAAGGAAACCATGGCAAAACCTGGTTTGTTTTCTGAATCCTTTAATGTTATCCTAATCAGAGGACAATCCTGCCTTCCTGGCATTCCTCTGGTGCTGTGAATTACAACATGCTTAATTACCAAGTAGTGGTGTTCTTCCATGCAAGAATATTTTGTTCTCTAATCTTCATCACTTCAAGATGCAAGAAATAACTGTGCGGATGAAAGAGCTGTTACTTTAGAACAGCTGTTCAAATGCACATAAACACCCTGCTGAAAATTGCTCTGGCTATTTTGCATATGATTTACATTAGTAAGAGGCCTTAATAACTATTTCTAGTACAAAATTTCTGCTCCTGCTTACAGCAAATGCCGGTACAGGCTGCAGTAGATTAGAGCAGTGGCAGAACACTGTTCTGCTGAGTTACCTGACGAGAGCAGATGTGGCTAGGGGAAAGCTACCTCAGGGACATGTAATGGAGGACACTTCTTCTCACCTGTTGCCCAATGATTTTTATCCATTTTGTCTCCAGAATTCCTACTTGCAATGGCTTCCTAATGTCCTCTGTCATGGGCATTAGGATGGCTTCAGTTGCATTCCTGGTGAAGAGTTTCTGCGCTAGCATAGCTGATGCGCTAGGTGGTTGGGTTTTTTTGCATTATCGTAACAAGGAAAGTATCAGGGCAGTGGGGAGACAAAGCTGTTCCTTGAGTGCAAGACCGGGCTAAAAGCTCATTGTGATGTGATGGAAACATATGTGAGGTGTGGCAAAAGGGAGGGCTGCCATCTCCATGACACTGCTGCTCTTCTTAAAGGAGGATACTTTCTTTTTCTTCTGACATAGTGAGTTGCTAAGTGACTGATGTGAAAATACAGAGACATATCAAAATGAGATGTAGCTGCATTTCAGACATTCAATACAACTACAGGGAAAACTGCATGGGATTACATGTTAACAGTAGAAGCAGATATGTGCATACCCATGGTGACCAGATCTTGAGCAGGTATATATTTGCCCAGTGCGTTGCCTTTCATGGAGGTTCACCAGTTAGCAGTAGATCGTGGTTCTGCCAGAGGTTCTTTAGTTTCTGACATAAAATGCTCAATTAAGTATATATTTGATAGCTGCTGTTTGCTCCATATTATCTTTTGTTTCTAAAGCAATTTAATTTAATAGGTCTAGCAGTACAACACACAGCATTTCTCTATCAGTAGAAATCTAAAAATCTCCTTAGTAGTGTTTCTGTGTCATAGAATCATAGAATGGTTTAGGTTGGAAGGGACCTTAAAGATCATCTAGTTCCACCCCCCTGCCGTGGGCAGGGACACCTCCCGCTAGACCAGGTTGCTCAAAGCCCCATCCAGGCTGGCCTTGAACACTTCCAGGGATGGGGCCTCCACAGCTTCCCTGGGCAACCTGTTCCAGTGCCTCACCACCCTCAGAGGAAAGAATTTCTTCCTAATATCTAATCCAAATCTCCCCTCTTCCAGTTTAAAACCACTACCCCTCATCCTATTGCTACACTCCCCGATAAAGCGTCCCTCCCCATCTTTCTTGTAGGCCCCTTTCAGACACTGGAAGGCTGCTGTAAGGTCTTCCCGGAGCCTTCTCTTCTCCAGGCTGAACAACCCCAACTCTCAGCCTGTCCTCACAGCAGAGCTGCTCTAACACTGTGATGATCGTCATGGCCCTCCGCTGGGCCCCGCAGCCACGGGCGGGCACCTTGGGAAGAGCCTGTGTAAGTAAGAACGGTCAAAATGCTGCCCTGCAGTGAGGAGTGAGGGAGAAAAAGTGTGAGAAACAGCCCTGGGAGCCCCGAGGTGAGGGTGGCAGGAGGGGCGGGAGGTGCCTCGGCAGCCTGCAGACCTCAGCACTGCTCCCACAGACAAGGGCTTTCCACTGGGAAGTTTTTCTCCTTAATCCTCAGAGGTTGGGTTTTGAGATAAAATGTTACCATCTATAAAGATGGCGGAGCCCAGGGACAGGACAAGAGGTAACGGGCACCAACTTGAACATAGGAAGTTCCATCTGAACATGAGGAGGAACTTCTTTCCTTTGAGGGTGGCAGAGCACTGGAACAGGCTGCCCAGAGAGGTGGTGGAGTCTCCAACTCTGGAGACATTCCAAACCTGCCTGGACGCCATCCTGTGCAGCCTGCTGTACATGGACCTGCTCTGGCAGGGGGGTTGGACCAGCTGATCTCCAGAGGTCCCTTCCAACCCTTAACATTCTGTGATTCTGTAAAAGTGGAGTCTGCCAAAAGCATGTGTCTGGAGCTCGTTCTTCCACCCTAAACCTGCTGTTATCATCTTGAGGTGAGGATCATCCCAGTTTAGAAACTGGGAGTTTGTGAGGCTGAAGAGCGTTATAAATGTAGGGGCTAATGAGTGGGAAACTGTATCTTAGGTGTTTGTCAGGTAGTGACCTGGCTGTGTAAGTGAATAATCCCTTCAGATTGACCCAAACTAATGAAATAATGGTCTTTGCCCATCTCTGTGCCTATACTGCTTTTATTCTATTTGCAGACTGATAGGTAAGACTGTCTATTATGCAGACTGAGAAAACACCTTTTCAGTTCATTTTCTGAATGTGTAAGTCAGCTAGGCAGACAAGTCCCTCAGAAGGACAGTCTAAAGCCCTTCTTGCATCAGGACAGTACAGCCATCTAAACACAACTTCTTCTGTGTTTTGGAACTTGCAAGTGCTGTTATACCGGGGGTGCCAAACTTTTTTCAGTTATTAAAATGATACTCATTTTTTCTCGGGCTTCTGGCTTTCTGGAGAGATGCAGGCTTCTAAGCAATCTAGATGGCTTCCTTCAAAAGTTGCCTTGGAGAGTTAGTTACTTGGAAAACCACACTTCTCAGAGCACTGTGCTTTTCAAAGCAGTTACAGGATTTGTGATAATGAGAGAAGTGCAAGGAAGCAGAGAGTGAGGAGAGAATTGGATTATCAGCCTACAGGGTCAGGCTGTCTGGCTGGGAATGTGTCCAACACAGCAGAGGAGCAGCAAGACACTGCAGACCTCTTCCTAATTGTAGTCTGCGTATTTTATGGCATGTGAAATCCTTGCTCCTTCAGTGAAGAGGTTGCTGATTCTGAGACCCCAACCACATGCAGGTAGAGCTCCGTGGAGTCCCAAGATTTTGGAATGGTCATCCTACAGCTTAGTAAGTCAAAACAGGAAAACCGGAGTCCCACCCAAAGAGTCTCCTTGGGCAGACTGAGCATGGTAAATGACGATGTGGCAGAACTGGGTAGAGGTTAAATGAAACAAAGTGCATTGTGAGGAGAGGAGCGGGGATATCATCCAGGTCAAAGGGGGAAGGTAATGGGAGGATAAATTTGAAAGATAGAGGACAAAGGTTTGCCAGGCAAAGACTGTCAAAAAAGAGTATGCTTGCGCAATTTTGTATTGATGAGCTCTTACAGATTGGCACCAAAGTATCTCTCTAGTTTACTTTAGCAATCTAGCTAAGCTCAACAGTTAATCTTCACCTAACAATCAGCCACTGACACTGTGATACGTTATAGAGAGAGCCTGTGTTTTAGAAAAAGAAAGTGATTTATTGAAAGCAAAATATCACAAGCCTGCGTCAATATAGAAGGGGAACAAAGAGACTAATACATTTGCAACTTCATATTCCCAGCAGCCTGATTACAGAACCTGCCTCTTTTAAGTGATGTCACATTTTTAAACACAATTAGATCCCTAAGGATGCACAGAGATGCCCCATGGCATTCACAAAAGTGTCTACACATCCTACTTAGGAGCAGTAAGTGAAGTAACTTTCATTTCCTTACTTGCATTTTGGATACTTACATTTTTTTAAAAAGCTACTGCTGGAAGGTCAGATATGTCACAGCTTATGTTTATTTCCTGACAAATGTGTACCTATGGTCACAAGTATTGTTTAAACATTTTCACCATATTTTTAGCCATCATACAGCATGCATGCCACAGGATTATTTTAAAATTGACTATATGTTTTTTAAAGGAATTTTTAAAGGTTATTTTTCTCCCTACTTTCCAGTTCTCATATAAAAGACATAAATGATACAGTGTATTGTAATGGTGATATGTAAAGTGTAAATTGATCCGAATCTGGAATGACTTCTGTCACGGGACGTACTGTGATTTCCTTTCTAAAAAATTATCCCTCACTTCCAGAGAGATTTGATTTCCCAGTGATTGCTTAATCATGCTTCTTTTTATAAATATTGGGTTAGACTAGGCATGGAAATGAAACCTCACCTTTAACAGAGGTGTGCAGTGAAACAAACCAAGTATAAGTTGCAGAATGCACAGATTGAATTATATATCAAATACAACAAAATCAGTAACCAAACAGTTGTTTTTCTTTTATTTTCTCATTGCTGCTTCCTTTGTTTCTTTTATCTTCTTTCTCGTCTTTCTCTTTGCCTTCTTTCTCCCTGCTTTCTTTTCCTTTCTTTAGGCCCACTTGACCACAAGTGAACTACATTTTTAGACTTTGATTCAGCACAGGACTTAAACACAAAACTTGCACCTATTGCTACTTCAAAGTTGTAGGTCTTAACCTCCCCTTAGACATGCAATTTGATGAAAGGAGTTGGAAAGAATATGGATTACATTGACACTAGAGGAAGAACCATCACTTTTTGTAGGCAACCATCAGAATTTCAGGATGTTTTCTGTGTGTAAGCACAAGACTAAATGCTTTCTGTTACCAAGGGCAGGGAAGAAATCTGGTAAAAATCTCTGCTGACAATCTATAGCATGGGATCAAAAAAGTAAGAACTACCATTGGTGCAGCAATTGCAGATGTAAGTGTGAGTTTAATGAAGAGAAAAATGAATGGCTTAGGGTCCTGGAAAAATACTCTATTAATCTGCAGGCTAGTTTGTTTTGTCAGAGAAAAAATCTATCTGAGTTTTCTAGCTGTGGTCCCATTTTTTCAGCAAATTTAAAACAAAATACAGTGTCACTGTGCTTGTTTAAAGGCCATTCTTGCATTCCACATGTTTTGTTCTGAGTTGATGATTTGAGGGTTTTTCATTCTCCTGCCTCCAGCCAAGGTTTATCATATTGCCAATCTGGATCATACTTAGACATGTATTTAAGTTCTAGTTCTGATGTAAGATAAGTTGAAATGCTTATTGATGTCCCTCTCTGGCAATGGTGAGGTGTCTAATTGTGAAAGCAAATGTATAAATACTATTGGCTAAAAGGAAGAAAATTGGAGGATGTCCCTTAAGTTTGCAGGTTAGGGTTGAATTTTCCCCATTATTTATATGGTCCCCCAGCGCACAATGATCTCATACTGAGCTATGCAACTTCCACCAAGTCTCTAGAGCAGATTACTCATGTTATAGTAACAGCTGGGCCATGAGAGCCTAACAGGGAACCAAATAAGTGAAAAGCACAGAATAGGTATATGAAGAGTTGTGGTGTCTGCTAAGTAGTCTGCAGTGCTTGATCACTTAACACCTGTGTACAGCTGTAACTCAAAAAGCAGCAAACAAGCTGCTGCCACAAGAAAATGCCAAGCTTGCAGGTAGAGTTTTGTTTTTCTTGTTGGGTGCATTTGGACGTTTATTTGAACCAGATATTACCCTATAGACTTAGCTCTCTCATCTGATCTTAAAAACAGTGTTCAGACTTAACGATTTCAAGGAGAAACAAGGGAAAATTTCCAGGAGACCAAGCAGGCCACTTACTTTCCTTGTGGGACACAGGGTGGTAGGTTCTGCAGGTAACTCTGATTCATCAGCCTGCCTGCAGCGGGGAGACAAAGCTCTGCAGCCACTTCTCGTGCTGGAGTTGTGCCTGGCGTCACTTTGTCGTCCTCCATCCACAGAGTTGGTTCCAAGAGCACAGCAAGGCGGCCAGGCTGGCAGCCACTCTGGGAGTTGCATTCCTGCTACAAACCCCTAGAGATTGTCCTTTCTAAGTTGCCAGAGGCACTAATAAAATCAATAGCTCTTGACATGCCAACAGGCTTGAAAGACTGTCCTGCTGGTGGTATCCCCAGTGCCTGTCAAATTACTACTTGGCCCTCAGTGGTGAAGAAGAGTGGGAATTTGTGGTGAAGTGCGAGTCAGGCGCCAGTACGAGCCTGGGAGGAGGTGAATGAGCCTGAGAACAAGATTTGTATTATAATTAATGCTATTGAATAGTGCTGGGTAATGCTTGTTCTTTCTGTGAAGTCACTGCGGGTGATGGCTTGAAAATGCAAATGCTCTCTGGCTAGCTGGCAAAAAGATGCAAGTTAAGCCAGCTGCATTCTGGACAGGGCACAGCAGTACCTGCGCGTGTTACTGCTGCTTCAGCTCTTGGAGGAGAAACATGGAAAAACCAGGGGGACACAGAAATCTGAGTGAAGGCAGAGAATGGTAGACACCAGGTGCTGAACTGTCTGTATGGAGGCTTCCCCTTTCTGCCACAGGGACGGAGCTTGCTGCTCTGACCACCTTCTGCTCTGGTGGAACACAAGGGCTGGCACAGTCCACTGCTTTGACAGGTGAAGGCACCTACAAATAGATGATGGGCAACCGCCAATCTAAGAACATGAGCTTGTTGAGAAGCTTGGAAACCTATGAAACACAAACAGTGCTCCTGTGCTTATTCCATAAAAACTTCCAGAAGGTATCTTTTGATCAGAGTCATATGAAATGGATCATAACAAGACATATGAAAGGTCCGAGAAACAAAGAAGGTTGCTGAATGACATGGGGTGGGACTTATTATTAGCAGACTTCATTTTTTTACTTCACATTTCTGATGCAAATCAATTACAGCAGCACGTTTTAAGATTAGCTTTTCAGTAGGAAATCAGTCTGAATGGGGGATGTTAGTGTTAAGTCAGCAGGCTGTAGGAATATTCGGGGCTTTCTTCCATCCTTGCTACAGATTTACACTTGGAAATGTCTTTACTTTTATGCTGTGGTGCGTATGAGTTTATGCTTTCCCTGACTGCTGTTTGTGCAGCCTCACAGTACTGTAAGAGGAATACCCTAGAAATAGCAGTCCACAGCAGTGGCTGTGATTGACCTGCATCTTGCAGCACATTTTAAGTGCTTTGTTATTAGCTGCTTTTGTGTGTGTTCCCCTCTAAAATCCCAATATATAATTCTCCCAAATTGATATCTACAAAAAGACACTTTTTGCCATTCTTCTAGCTTTCCACTGGCTGAGGTTTTCATAGCTGATCAAAGGTTGTACGCAAAGTAAATGTTTCACTTCTGTCTTTTTCCCTTGGCACTCTCATATTTGAGGCAGGATGGATACTAAAGTCTGAAGTAAGACACATGGTTGCTTTTCATTTCAGTTTAATTATGCAGGAAAGTGCAACTATGAAACTGAACTGTCTGCCTACACTTTGTGTATTAGCCAAGATAGGCTAAATCAGGACATTGTTAAAAGGTCCTAGATGTGATTGTCAGGGCAGGGAATTTTCTGGTGAAGATACTTGCCTTCTTCAGGCCTGACACAGCCTTTACTGACCTATGTTTGCTAGGTAGTCAGGCTAGTTCTCTTACTGGCTTCTTCAGTGGGTTTTGGCTGGGTGGAGAAGGGGTGTGAAGGAGCCGTTCTTCTCTGGCAAGTGAATGTGGCACTATTGTAGTTTGCAGACTGGCTTGGAGGATGCATTCTGAGTCCTGCGTGCATTCTAGTTTTGACAAGCATTATAAATATTTACAGATTGTGCTTCCTTTTAACTCTCCAAGTGGACTTTGTAAGAGAGAAAACTGAGTATTGTGTGCTTCCCACACAATCAGCAGGATATGAACTGGGTTTTGACCCTGTGGTGATTGAGCCTGTCAAATTCAGAGCTTTATGGACAGCCATGACATGACCTTCACCTAAAGGAAGAGCTGCGGGACTATGACTGTGTCACATAATGCAGGAGTGCAGACTGCACTGATTGGTGCTGGTAGAAAGGCTTATTTTGCTGGTAAATGTGTGCTTGAGTTTGCAAAGCCAGCATTTGGAGAATGAAGGGAGCACTATTTTTGTTTTTAGAGACTTCATGTTTCATCTGGAGTTAATGAAAGGCAATAAATGTTGAATGAGGAAGTACCATATTTAGTGAATCTCCACTCAGGGACAGAAGTAATGGCTTCTGAGTTAATTAGAAATGTTGTATGTGTATTCTCAGTGGTTGTATTCTTATTACCTAACAGAGGAGTTTACTACAGTTTCAGTATATAAATAAATAGGCAGGTGTGGCTGTGCAGCATTCAGTAGTTTGGTTAGGCATCCCCTTCAGCTACATGATGAGCACAAATGAGCAGGAAAGGTTTTGCTTGGGCAAATAACCTTTGATCTTGTGAGCTTCCTGGGCAGCATACTTACAATGCCGACTTCTGCTCTCTGAGAGGGATTAGATTTAAATCATCAGCTAATTCCTACAGCCACCAAGCATCACATCAAATTGTACCAGATTTTGATCACTGTGAAACTGGACCAGATTTAAACTGGTCATGTGGACCTGAAATATTATCAGTCACGTTACAACCCCCATGAATCACTTGTTGCTACAGATAGGTTTACCCATTTCTCTTCTCATCTTTGTAAGTGCTTTCCCACAGATTAATTTTAGTTTGTAAACTATTAGTACCTGTTACTAATTTCTATTTTATTTATTTTTCAGGCCCTCTTTGTTTCTTTTCTTTGTCTTTACTATAGGTGCCTCTTTGTCATTATAAAATGATCAAGCAGGTTGACACTCTTACAGTAAACTAGAAGATACGAGGGAAAAAATGAGTGCACAGGTATCACCAAAATTTTGACCCAAGGGTAATTTTGCTAACAGTTAGCAGTTTCCAGGTTTGTGAGATCAGTTCTTAACCTGCAAATCATTCTGACCTATCATTTTGTACAAAGATTTATTATGAATAATAACACAAACAAAATGAGTGACTATTTCCTTGTGTATCCACATACACCTACATACTTTTATAATTTATTTTTTCTTCCTTTTTAAAATCTATAATTATGAGATAAAAGCCTAAGTGAGAATTATGGCTTGGCAGAAATTTAGTTTAGTTTATGTTGAAAGGATTTGATGTTGTTACGATGTAAAAACAGTTCTTTGATCCTGCATCAGAAAGGGCCATATAAATCATCATCTTTTACCCAATTACTTCCCTAATTTTCTTCCTTGATGAAAGGATGTGACTGATTGTCATAAGTTAGTTAAATTTATTTCCTGTGTGCTGAGAGAATGTGATACGATGCATGGGCAAGTGACAACGTTTAGTGGCTGACTAAGCCATTAGCTATTTTTAATGACCTGCTTGGCCTATAACGGTACCTGAAGTAAGAGTAATTGCTTTTCCCCACAGCATAAGGCTAGGAATGGCTTCCCCTGCCAAGACCCCCTAGAACAAGGTATTTTAAAAGTGCATATGATTTTGAGAGGCCGTGTGACTGCAACACAACTTTTCCAGACAGTGATTTTTCCCGGTGTGATTAGGCTGAAGCCCACCCTCCGCAGCGAGTGCTATGGGAAGATGTTTTCATGAACTAGATTACAGGTTTGGTGCCCAAATGTGGGAGTTCAACATGTAAAAATAAGAAAATATCAGAAAGCTACATATTCTTTATCTTCATTATCAACACCTATAGCTAGATAGCTTTCTTTGCCACCCAAGAAGGAAGAAGAGAGGATTGCAGTGATCTTCACTGCCAGGTGACTGACCTACTACTATTTGGGAGATCCCTGCTGATGAAGAATCTGTACAAATACCTTCTCTGTTGGCTACTTTTTGCAACTGAAGTGAAAATCCTGCAAGGTTCAGAGAAGAAGGTAACAGATCAGAAGTAGCTCATCATGTCTGTATTGTAAGGATCTTGCTTTTCCTGTTCTCTTATCTCATTATTTTGAAGGAAAATGTTTCTGGTGGCAGCACGTGAAGTGTGTGTGTTTTCATGCTGGCACATATTGAAAAGACTACCTTGACATTTGCATTGGGTGCTAGATGGGCTTGTAACTTAAATTTAAATTCAGGAGTTGTGGCCAACTTTCAAATTACCCGTGTGCTGCCCTTCTCTAAATCCCAGACTTCCTGTAAAACAGAATAGAGTTAGCAGCAGTTTGACTGTTTGGTGTATCATTTGTCTTTGAAAGTGCAGGAGAGACCATCCATTGAAACAGCTGCAAGATATCATGTCATGTAGTTTTTCTAAGAGATCCCCCACAGACAATCCAATACCTACCCTCCCCTTTTTGCCACTCCTTTTCTGGGAAATAATACACTAGATCAGTTAGATCCAATATCTCATGAGAAACTGGAGCACATTGCAAACTGATGAGTAATGAGATTTCTTTTTGTATAAACTCACTTTTAATAGAGACAGGGAATAAATTGTAATTGCAGGCCAGAGCTTTATAATTGATGGGGTGTTTTCAGACTTGTTTTGAAAGATTTTTTTTTTCATCCCAATAAAGATTTGTAACAGGTGACATTAGCTTTCATTTTGATCTGCATGTGTCATAATTTCTTGATGTTTGTTGAAAATGTCAAAAAAAAAAAAAAAGGAAGAAAAGCTTCCTTCTTTGGTGGCCAGAAAGTTGTTTTGTCTCATGAAAGACTGATCCTTTTTTTTGGTAAGAACAAAGGCACTGCCGTGTTTGAGGACGCGAGAAGGCTCTTCCGTGCTGGTTAGCCAGGGAGAGTGTTTTGAATGCTGGAGAGGAAGGTATGAACCTCATACCGTGGGTGAGCTTGTTCTGTAGCACAGCTGTGAAAGAAGAGGGAAGTTTTCTGAGGCCTCAGGCTATCGGCCTGTGACATGAAGGACTAGCAGCAGCCCTCTTGTCTTGCTGCAGTATGTGCCGGTACAAATGAGTGGGTTCTCTTCTGGAAGAACTGCCAGCCCATGGTGCACAGGGGAACAGGCATCGGTCTGGGAACACATAATCTCTGAAAAAGCAGTGTTCCTCGTTGTGTGAATACAGCAGCAGTGCAGCTCTATACGCTGTTCATAGCTACTATTATACGCCTCTTTTGGTGGGAATTGATGGAAAATTATGGTTGAAAGACCTACAGCTGGGACGCAAGTGCCTCTTGGGGGATCAGCTGATGGCCTGCTGGCATTACCGTGAGGCTTGCATGGGGGCTTTGCTTTTTCTGAAAATTGGACAACATGCTCTGATACTGCGTTAACAGGACAACATGTGAGGACTACCTTTGGGAATATGCCAGGAGAAACAGGGATGGTATTCACTGCTTGATGCCTTCACAGCCTTTTTGAAATAAACCCAGTATGCAAATAGAGGAAACATGCCTTAGGGGAGACCGAGCAGGATTCCTGTTGCAGTCGTGGCACTAACTCAGTATGATCCTAGATAAATCCTTTCCCCTCACTTAGGCTAATTTTCAGGAGCTGAAGAATCAGCCATAGAATAATATTTGCTTCTGTAATCATGAGCTGTTAATGACTGGGAAATGCTTTGAGATCTGTCGGCAAATGGCACCAGATTTATTGAATACAATGTGCTGCGTAAAATATTGGCATGTTTGAAAGGGGTAGATGGAAAAGGGCTGATTATAGAGCCCTTTGAAGTCTGTGTTAAAGTTTTCAAAGATTTCTATGGGCTCTGGATCAGATAATCAGCGTGGAGGGAGGGGTGGGAGAGAAAAAACTTATGCAAGGTCATCGTCTACTTGTTTTTAAATGAGGAAACAAGCTGGTGAACTTGTGATTGATTGCCCTTTATGCTGGTCCTCAGAAAAAAGGAAGGTGAGGGCAATGTTGAGGCCCATTGATGTGCAGCCAGTTTTGGAACAGATCATGGAAACTCTCTGCATCAGCGCTGTCTGAATTTTGCTGTCTGAATTTCTCTGTCTGCAAATGATGATCCACACCGATGAACGCACCCATGAAAATGGAAAGAACACTCTATGCTGCAGCCCTGCTTGCCAAATCCTCTCACAAATAGACCCTCCAGCTACTCAGAGTCACGTTGCCTGGATTACTTCAAGGGTCAGTGCCCGTGGGAGGAATGTGATATCTTGGGCCATTTATGTAACCACCTAATCGTGTAACAGGTGAGCAGGGAGCCCGTGTACAGTGTAAACAAATCCCTTTGCCATTTTTCCCTGCATTGTCAGGGTAATTCTGATGGAGAAAACATGTGAAGCTGAAGCCAGGGGATCAAGGCTTGCAGCCTGCTTGGAGCTTCAAGAGGAAGTGCTTCAGTGAGGGCACTTTCCAATGTGTTTCAAGTGAAGACTAAAATATTTCCCCCGCCTCCACTCCCTCGTTTGTTAGTTCACTTCTGTGCCACCTCGGCTGGGTGCCGGAGATACTTGTGCTGTGAGGAAGAGAGAGGGTGGTTGACTCCGCAGCACGCGGCTTGGCGCCAGGAGCTGTGGTTGGCATGCAAGTTGTTATTTGGTCCCTGATCAAGTTACGGTAACTTGGTTTCTCTTCTGTGAGCGATGCATTATAGAAGAAGCTGTGTTCATTTGGTGCTTCCTGAAGGTGGAAATGGGTGTCTTCATTGCCTCTGCCACAAACTTCTCCTTACCTGGGAGCCAGTTAAGAGCCGGCTGCAGACAGTGGCAAGGTGCCTCTGACTGCACTTCATCCCTGATGAGTATGCACAGCAGCTGATAATCAACAGCTTTTCTCCCCCAAAGAATTTGTGCAACGGAAGAGCTCCTGCATCTCCTTCCCAGCATCAAGAAAGAACATTTATAATGGGCATCTCTTAATTGTTCAAGACCATCAATGTACTCAACTGGGACACACCATAGATTCTGGCTTTTTTTTTACATCTTTTGCAGCTTTATCTCCACTTAAGTGCAGTATACCTGGAAAACTCAACCTGGTCTTTAAAACAGGAAGACATTTCTCCAGGTTTACCAGGACTCTACTGTAGTTATCACCAATAAGAATATCTAATAATGAGTTGCACTTTCTTGAAGGAAATATGTATGTGTATAGAGAGGCATTGCTTGATGTCAGCTGAATATTTTTTAGTCAACTTTCATGAGTTGCTTGATTTTTTTTATGTGTGCTCTGGCAAGCACACAGTTAAAGGCACCGTTTTACATATTTTATGGTATGTAGTAAGTATTTTATTAGCATTATTAGTCAGGTTAAAAGGAAAGAACAAAGGATTAATAGTTTAGGTTAAGCTGATCTCAGAAAGCATATAACTTTTATAGCAAATATATTTGCCACATTTCCTAGTTGGTGACCAAATTGTCTTGTATCTTCACAAGACTTTGCCACTCTGCTGGGCTGTTTCCCTCTGTGCGTGTAGTATTTATCATTCATGCGTCCATTAAATCAGTATCCTTTAATGTTCTTCATCTTCATCTTCATGTTGCTTGGGTTTTCCCTGTGCAATGAATATCTCACACCTTGTCTATCTGGGTGCCATTTTTATATTAGGGGAATATAAAGAACAAAAGAAGCAGCAGTGCTCTGATGCTGAGCCACAGTGAGCAGGAGGTCTTGCTCTGTGTGTGTGTGCCTCCCTAACTCATCTTAGGCTCTGTATGTGTGTACATCAGAGTCATAGCAACTCCCTTAAATTATCACAGCTTCGTATTCTGTCCCCATGTGGACACCGATCTAAAGCCTGCTGATTTCCTGGGGAGTTGCTTTGTTAGCCAAGATAGTCTGTATTATCTAGGAGAGAGTAGGAGAAGGAGAAGGAGAAGGAGAGTATCAGAAGCAAGCAGACATGTAGGAGGAGTTTCTCCCAGCTAGTCACAAGAAGTCAGCATTCCTGGAGGCCGCACAGGACCAAGGCAGAAGGAGAGAAGTCTTTTGGACCTCTTTAGGAGACCTAGAGGTGGATCTTCTTTATGTAGCGCTTACTGAAGATGCCCATGGAAATACAGAAATCTCAGAGATACTCCACTGAGAATTGGTGACAAACACAGAGAATTGCGAAAGTTTCCTCTTGTCCAGCCCTGTTTGAAACACCCCAAGTACAGGCCTTCAGCATTCAAGCACGCAAAACATCCAAGCTGTTTGCAGAAATTGTCCATATGTTTTACTGCTAAGCAACTGAGATTTTCTTTTTCGGTTCCTTCAGTCTGTGCTAACATGTCTTTACTGGAAACACAGTGGTGAGAGAGTGGAAACAATTTAACATGATTTGCAAAGAAGGGAATGATGCTGTACTAAACCTGAGTCACAGTAAACCCATTAAGCCCTGTGGAAAGCCTTCGTTAAGTTTTGGGACCTTAGCTTTGGTGTTGAAAACTATGCCCATAATAGCTCAAAAATGAGGGAATTTCTGCCTTACTGAGGATTTTCCATTGAGAATTCCTGTGCAAGGTCTGCCAGTGTCTGCTGTGCTTAGCCTACTGTATGAAGGCTGCTGGTATCACCACTCTCTGTGCTGTGCTTTTCATTTGCTCACTTCTGGACACAGTCCAGCGTCCCTGACATCCATCCCTCCATTGATTTCAACTTGCCCTGGAGTAAGCCCAGCAGTCGCCTAAGCGTATCCATTTCATGGTTGTTTGTGGGATATGTTTTGGAGATTACAAGGAAACTGACTGTTTGTGGTGGTTTGGCCTCAGCTGGCAACAAAGAACCAGGCAGCCGCTGGCTCAACCCCCCACAGCAGTGGGGGAGAATCGGAAGAAAAAGGCAAAACTTGTTGTTAAGATAAAGGCAGTTTATGAAAAGAGGAAAACAACAACAATAACACTGATGGAGGGATGTACAAACAGGGTTGCTGTACCGCCGCTCACCCACCGGACCCGGGAAGCCCCAGCCTGCTCCAAAGCCAAATTCCTGTCCGATCCCCAGGCCAGCTCCCCACTATAGACTGGGCATGGCTTCACATGGTATGGAATACCTGTGTCTGTGCCAGAAATTAGGCCTATCCCCACCGGAACCAGGACACTGTTATAAATATCTTTATAGTTTGGCTTTATAAAAATGCAATGCCTTCACCATGTTCTCATGCCTTTATTAATATCATTATCGAATTACCCCTTTTAGCCACTCCGTGGTCTAAAAGTGGGAAAACCTCACATTACAAAAACATAGTAACCTCCTCCATACAAGAATATGATTTAATGTCAAGCCATCAGCTGTGGAGCATTTTGACTTGGTCTGTGAGCATTCACCCTAATCCACCAGCCAATGCCAGTTCCAGCAGGTGGGTCTTAGTTCACACTACTCCACAGGCAAAGTTTCTTTTAAGCTCTGCAGCCTGTAAAAAGCTGTGCTAACTAGAACAGTGACTGTGCCCATATGTCACTAGCTATCTATGGAGTCAAATTTTGAGAACATGGAGCTCAAAAGGGTTCACATTTTCTTGGCTACTGTATCAAGCAGCTTTATATAAACATCTTCAAGTTACATCTAGCCTTGACCTTCAGTGTCTGGCTTGGGACTTTACAGAGTGACGTTCTTTAAATCAACAGTACCACGATCATGGAGGCCAGAGTCTGATTTCTTTTGTATGGGCTACTGCAGGAAATGCACATACAATCGCATTATGCTTTTAAAGAGCCAGTTCCGCAAAGAAGCAGAAGTGAGCAGTTAGGAGCCTCTGCATTTCCTTTCAAGCCCCACTCTGCAGCTGTTTCAGTCAGAGATGCCTGATTTCTGTATGTGTATGAATCTTCCAGGAAAATCCTGACTGATGTATGCTGCTGAGTACAAACCCAGCTACTCAGTTTCAGATGGCTCCAATCATAAAATCCAACAGGGTTCTCAGGCATGTTTCACCTGCAGGACCCAATTGCGTAGGCATTCCCTGGGCTAGTGGTCTGGTCAGACTGTGCACAAGATGGAAGTGTTAAGCTTCCCTACGTGCAGGTTGAACCAGCTTAAAGTCCCTCCACTACCTGATTTAGAGTACGAATTTGCCTTCAGATTTTTGACTTGCTGGAAACTATTAGGCTGCCTTGTCTTGTAGCCTGCATTGCTTGTTTTGCTGAAGCCCATCTCCACTGCATGAAAAACATAATATTTGTTAAAGGAAATTGCTTTTTACAGTTGAAAATGTGAGTGGATCAAGTTCTTTCTTTGGGGGCTCAGTGAATGGTAACAGTGTATATGCTAATGTGGGATTGCACAAAATGTCATTTTCTTCTGACATGAGTAAAGGCAGTAGGCAATACAGTCCTAGGTCTAGGAGGCGGTTAAGGAGTGGTTAATTTTGCCCAGTATCATAACCATGGAAATCTCCCTTTGTTGAACAGGGCAAAAATACATGCACACGTGCACGTGAAGTTCACTACTTCCTGATAGCCTTCTCCGACTGCAAGACCTTTCTTCCTTTACAGGAATCACAGAATCATAGAATAGTTTAGGTTGGAAGGGACCTTAAAGATCATCTAGTTCCAACCCCCCGTGCCATGGGAAGGGGCACCTCCCACCAGACCAGGTTGCTCAAAGCCTCATCCAGCCTGGTCTTGAACACTTCCAGGGATGGGGCATCCACAACTTCCCTGAACAGCCTGTTCCAGTGCCTCACTACCCTCATGGTGAAAAATTTCTTCCTGAGATCTAATCTAAATCTCCCCTCTTCCAGTTTAAAACCATCACCCCTCGTCCTATCACTATGTGCCCTTGTAAAAAGTTCCTCTCCAGATTTCTTGTAGGCCCCCTTCAGAAGGCTGCTAGTACCTGAAGGAAGAGGCACATTGTTTAAAGGACTGTAGGAATCTGTAAGAAACAGTTTTTCATCCATCAAATCAGAACTAGTAAGATACTGTAATTAAGCAACTGCATACTGTGGCATCCTTCCCTGATGGAGGGACTTGGTTTTGCCCTGAGTAAAACCAGTATGTTGCTGACTGTTAAAAGCGTGCATATGCCAACTTCAGCCACTCTTACTCCCTGGAATGTGAGGTGTGAGGTAAGACAGAATAGAAGAAAGAAGTAAAATAAAGATTATTTCAGTGTTTTTGAGTTAGAGAAATCTATTCTTACACCCTGTGAAGAGTGTAAAATGAAGTACACGAAATTACTTGGGTTGGTAGTAACATAACAACGCGAAGTGCAATGCATTAAATGCAAAGTATATGCCTTATATTCTAATATAAAACTGGTAGATTTGGTCAGGGGGAATAAGCCTGGCAGTTCCTTAGCTCAGTGTCTGTAAAGCATTTTAATCCAAGCCTCACTTTGATCCTTTAAGAACCTTTTCCCTCCTTGCTGGAGTTGGACGTGTGTGGTGATGTCTGGGGAAAGTGTCCTTTGTACCATGTGTGTTACCTGCAGCACTTTAACAGTCAGTATCCCATGGATGAGAAGTGCAGCCCCGGTAACTTAGGGGCAGCAGAGTAGCTCCACAGCTCTGTCCTGAAAGGCCCTCACCCAGAAAATAGGTAGCTGGCATGCCTGACAAAGATGATGCCTGCCTAGACCACTGGTGCACCTTATCTCTTCAGCAGAGTGGTTCCTGAAGGGTGTGGACAGCTGAGTCCAATTCATGCCTGACTCATTGACACCATCTGCATGTGGTAGCTGGCCCAGCAGCAAAAGGCAAAGCAGCTTGGGTGCTGGTCACTGGCCCTGTGAGTTGTTACACACTGCTACTCCCAAAAGAACCAGCTATATTTGATGGGTTAGAAATGGTCACCTGAGTGGAGAACTTTGCATTGTTTGGCGCATTGTGGTGATGGTGATCGTGCTGACCGGGAAGCTACCATGCTGCTGTGTTAACTCTGGAGGGACCTGCAGGGCAGCAGAGCCCTGAGGAGCTGGGCATGATGCTCTTGGCATCGGTATGCTCGGCAAGCACAAAATGCCAGAGCATGAAGCCAGCACTATCACACTGTGATTCATCTGATCTGTCGCATTTAGAGCCATCTCTGTGCTTTCTCATCGCAGTGTCTTAAAGCCTTGCTGTTGGCATTGCATTTATTTCTGCATGATGCCAGTGATGATTGCTATCCCTGATTTACAGAGAGATGAGATGCAGAGAGACACAGGGCATGTTTCATATATCTAAGTTACATAGGAAACAAATCACAATCTTAGTGTTAACCCAGCTATCCTTGAATCAGGCGAGCCGGGTAAGCTGAAGTATGTGCTTGGATTAATTAGCATCCTGGGCACAATGAAAGTAATGCTTTGAAAATGTGTTAGCATCTCTGTGTGAGGCTTTTAGGACTCTCATCCTGCTGAAAGCTCAGAGCGATCTCTAACCTTGTTCTGCAATGTGGCATGGGGGCATAACCCAAGTGACCTACGCCGCTCACATGGAGAGTGGGTGGCCAAGCAGGGCAACTGGACTTGAGCCTCTTGAGTCCCTGGCTAGCACTTTAACTGCTGAGCACTCTTTCCATGGAGACTATTCACAGTGGGACTATTCATGGTTACTTATAAGAGGGGTTTTCATGGGACTAATCACATCATAGTCCTTCTGTGGATGCTTATTCCCTAGATCTCCCTTATTTTGTGGAAGTTTCTTTCTTAGATCCATTTCTTTCCCTTTTCACTGTGAAACAGTCTCTGGTATGACTCAGACATCTTTTTGCCTTGCACAGCATTCAAGGCACAAATTGCAGCTTGAACAGTTTGTTGGAGCATATTCCTCTAAACGGAATAATGGATTTGTTCCCTCAATTGAAGGACTTATCAGGAATCAGTTAAAGGCTTTTGCCCAGGTGAAACCTGGAAGATGACACAGGTGTTTCTGCACTTTCACCCTGAAAGGTCCCTAAGAAACAGGTAGTAGTAATTATTGTTGGTGGAATTATCTTCAGGTTTATTGTCCTGTACCCATACAAGCACTCTTCAGTTTTTAAAATTTCAGACAATTGACTGCTTCACTACCAAAGCTTCATGATGAATGTTGCTTCTTAATCTGTTTTTAATTGGAGTTTTCACACTTCATCAGTGTAACATTTCAAGAAAACATTAGCTCTCTTCCTACTGTCAAGTTGACTGCACATGGTTTTGGGGTATATATTTCTGCTCTCCTCCCTGTCAGAGCTTATGCTATTTTAGGCACGTGCCTGGCTCTGGCATTCAAATCTATGGGGTACAGAGGACCATGTTTGTTGTACCAAGCAGATGCTTATAATGAGGCAGATGTCACCTTCTTATCCTCTCCCATCCTCTATCAATCTCAGTTTCTACCAGAGGTTTTTCCATTGTCCATAGAGTAATCAGGAAAGTGTGGTATCTCATTACATGTGAGAAGCGAAGAACGCCGGGGGTTTGTCTGCTTTGTACACTACTGGGAGTACCACCTAGCAACACCCATGCAAATGCTATGCAAACTAGCTGAGGTACAGAAAAATATCTGATCACAACAGAATGGGCCATGTTGGGCTAATTTACCTTCCTCCTCTAGAAGAGTGTCAAACAGCATTAGGTTTTGTATCAGGAAGATCTAGGTCTCGGCAGAAAGGAATATCCAATAGCAGAAAATAGTTTGTTTTCTGGTGACAGCCATCTCTGAATCGCTACCCATTTTTTTATTTTTTAAATAACTCAACAGGAGAAGCATGATAAAATACTTAATGCCAAGCTCTGGCCAAGTGGAGTTAGACTGTTCCAGCAAGTTCATTTCCAGATGCTCCAGCGTGTCAGCACCACACTGCAGTCTGCTCTCTGTTATGTCTAAGGCCCTTGGTGACAAATGGAGACAAAGGAAAATTCATAACCGACATGTCATCCATGTCCCATCCTTTTCACACAGGGGTTTTGGCTCTGAAAGCATTTATATCTTGATTTTCTTTAGTTCTGCTCATCACACACTGCATGATTACCCTCTTTGCTTATTTAGCATGGTCCTCCAAGCAACAGACTGAAGGCTGAGTCATTCTTTTAATAGAGCAGGCAGGGGAATAATATATATGTCACTTGCTCTTTCTTTCATTTTGCTTGCTCAGAAGAATTAATTCATTGCTACTGTAAACTTTCAGCTCACAAAGATGTAACAACAGCTCATTATCTTTGCAGGTATTCATACACCACATTATGGAAATATGTTATTAGCTTTATTGAATATGTATATGTAATTTGAGTGTTGTGGTTCAAGTGAATGTATCTGACTCTGCAGAACCAGTTGCTTAAATCTGTCTCAAGTAATGAGATCAACAGGCGCAACAAATGGAGAACAAGTGCACACATAGACTGTCCAACTAATTTGATGTCCTTCTAAGATAAGGTCACCTGCCTAGTGGATGAAGGGAAGTCAGTGGATGTAGCGGGGGTGCTGGTTGACAGCAGGATCATTATGATTCAGCAGTGTTCCCTGGCAGGCAAGAGGGCAAACCACATCCTGGGCTGCATTAAAGCATAACCAGCTGGTCAAAAGAGGTGATTGTCCCGTCTATTTAGCATTGGTGTGGCCTCACCTTGACTACAATGTGCAGTTCTGGGACCCGCAATTTAAGAAGGACATGAACGTACTGGAGCGTGTCCAGAGGAGAGCAACAAAGCTGATGAAAGGGCTGATGGAATATCCTAGGAGGAGCGGCTAATGACTTTGGGCTTGTCTAGTTCGGAGAAAAGGAGGCTGAGGGGCACCCTCATTGCTCCCTACAGCTTCCTGAGGAGGGGAAGTAGAGAGGGAGGTGCTGATCTCTTCTCCCTGGTATCCAGTGATAGGATGCA